>CAUYQU010072055.1:0-84014 GCA_963574635.1 Cheracebus regulus
CTGGGAATGAATAGCAGGGGGTGATGGAGAATAGGCAGCTTCCTTCACCTAATCTTTGAGAGAAAGCAAAGTGTAGAGCAATGACATAGAAATCTGAATAAGGAGCGGGTTCCTAAATCCAAATTCAACCGCAGAATATACTTGTCAGGTTGGCAACAAATCAGAAGTTAGTCAGCCTGCTGCGTTCTCAAGGTTTGTGCCACCCCAGTACACCACTATTTACCACTCTCTTCAATTAGCTTTATCTGAGTGCCACAAATATTTGCATGGCCATGTTCTATGATAAAAGAGATAAATATAGCATGGTCCCTGGTACTTTTAAATACATATAATTGGCTGGGCATGGTGGCTCATGCCTGTAATCCCAGCACTTTGGGGAGCCAAGGCAGGTGGATCACTTGAAGTCAGGAGTTCGAGACCAATCTGGCCAATGTGGCAAAACCCTGCCTCTATTAAAAATACAAAAATTAGCTGGGGGTGGTGGCGTGTGCCTATAATCCCAACTACTTGGGAGGCTGAGGCAAGAGAATCACTTGAACCTGGGAAGCAGAGGTTACAGTGAGCCAATCGTGCCACTGCTCTCCAGCCTGGGCAATAGAGCAAGACTTCATCACTAAATAAATAAATACATACATACATGCATACATATAATTGTATATTTATAAATAGACATTTGTGTATGTGTGGATGATTACACTTACTGTTTGAAAAAGCAAAGAAGACATACAAATGATTTTTATATAAGGCAGAATCTGCCAGGGACTAGCAGGTGAAGAATGGAGTCCTCTGGGAGTTTGGAGAAGATAGTGATCATTATTACATTTAGTGAGAGTTCTCATTAGTATTCTATTAAACATTTATCTTATAAGGTTATTTATACTATTCTACCACTTAAAGGTTTGTTTGTTCCTTTCTCAGACCTCTTAAATATCTAAAATGCTTATAAATAAAATCCCTACAAAAAAGTGTATCCAAAAAAAAAAAGTTTGAGATGAAACTGGTTGACCTGTTAGAAACATTGGCTGTTCAGAAATGCTTCATAAATATGTGAATATATGTACTCCGTATCCATCTAACCCCACATTTGCCAAATTCTTTTGCACACAAAACACTTTTTTCATGGCACATTTATCAAAACCACAGGTTGGAAAACAGTGTCAGAGTACCTCAACTTTGAAAATGTAATTGTTTCTCAAAAACATTTGAATCTTGGCAACCATATATGAACACATACCTTTTGGTTTATTGAAACATAAGGTAGTTATCTAAAACCTGTAGCCTACACTCAAATGGAGAGCAATATTTACATAGCAATTTTGAATTATTTTCTTAACTTTATACTCAATTTACTTTAAAAATAACTTTAAAATGGTTTAATTTGTTAATTACAACTTCATAAATTGAGGTATACATATAATATATATTTTATATAGTATACACACACACACGTGTGTGTGTGTGTGTGTATGTGTGTGTGTGTGTGTATATATATATATAATTTTTATTTTTTGAGAGGGAGTCTCACTCTGTCACCCAAACTGGAGTGCAGTGACACAATCTCGGCTCACTGCAACCTCCGCCTCCTGGGTTCAAGTGATTCTCCTGCCTCAGCCTCCTAAGTAGCTGGGATTACAGGCATATACCACCATGCAGGGCTAATTTTTGTATTTTAGTAGAGACAGGGTTTCACCATGCTGGCCAGGCTGGTCTCAAACTCCTGACCTCAAGTGATCTGCCAACCTCGGCCTCTCAAAGTGCTGGACTGAAGTATATTTTAAGAAACTTAACTTATAATTTATTTGCCTTTGTTTTATAAATCAAACTTACCTGAGAATCAAAGTTAAAATATACATCTGAAGTACAAGGAATGGATAGGAAAAACTTTCACGGAGGGGTGGCGTCCACATCACACGGGTGGCCTGAAATCAACAAAATGCTCATTTCACACCATGCTAACTACAACAAACATATTTAAAAACCAGGGGTGAGTTTGTTTTAGTAATTTTAGTACTAGGCTCACTAGATCCCATTTCTGAGTGTCTAGCATAGCTTCTCAGGTTTTGAAGCTCTCTTAATGCATGAGTCCATTAAGTAGAGAGCAATTAACTACCATGTACAGAAACCAGCAACAGATGGATCAGACATATGTCTTAGAAATCATTTTTATTTTTAGACAAAATTCCCATAAGATATATGGGAATTTTTGATGGAAAAATTTTCCATCGAAAATTCTAAAATTCTAGAAAGAATGTAAACTCTTATTACTTTGTAAGAGTCTTAAAAGTTATTGCTCCTCTTCCAAGAAACCAAAATTGTAAATTTTGGAAGAGGAATTATGATACATATAAGAAAGTCAGCTCATCTCAACAGTTGCCTGGGACACTCAGAGAAAAAGCTTTGTCTTTATGTCAATACATTGTTGAATGACAATACATTTGTTTGCTTTAAAATATTATATATAAGGCTTTTATGTATAATTATTATGATTTATCTAACTGATTTTTAAAAACCCAACAGCAATGGATAAAAGTACTTCTATCCTGGTTGGGCGTGGTGGCTCAGGCCTGTAAGCCCCAGCACTTTGAGAGGCCTAGGTGGGTGGATCACGAGGTCAGGAGTTCGAGACCAGCCTGGCCAACATGGTGAAACCCCATCTCTACTAAAAATACAAAAATTTAGCCAGGTGTGGTGGCACATGCCTGCGATCCCAACTACTCAGGAGGCTGAGGCAGGAAAACTGCTTGAACCCTGGAGGTGGAGGTTGCAGTGACCCGAGATCGCATCAATGCACTCCAGCCTGGATGACAGAGCAAGACACCATACCAAACAAACAAGCAAACAAACAGACAAACATTTCTACCCTATGTAAACTGTGTCATAACATGTTAAGTATTTTGCTCCCAAGAGCTAGTAGAGTCTCACTCTTTTTCACTGCATATCCTCAGGATCTAACAGAGCATGGACATGGTATGTACTCAATGTTTTGTTGAATGAATACACTGTATTTGAAATAAGCTTCTATGAGCTCTTTTTTAGGTGGACTATGTTTCACTGGGCTGAATTAGTAAGTTAATGTCTATTTTGAATTCAGCATTTTGCATTACTGAACAGGCAGCATGATGTAACAGAAAGAAGTGAGGGAGCAGGTGGCAGTGTCTTAACCGTGTGCCTGCTGTCAGGCCTGAGTTCTCTTTCATTGTTGTTAAGGGGAGTGTAATATGTACAAAGTTTCAGTTAGGCATATGAATAAGTTCTAGAGATCTACTATACAACATTGTGTTAATACTGTATTGTACACTTAAACATCTGATAGGAGGGCAGATCTCATGTTACTTATTCTTACCACAATAAAAAAGTTATATATGTTATATATAATATATGTTTTTATAAAATATAAACATAATTTTATAAATATATGTGTGTGTGTGTGTGAGAGAGAGAGAGAGAGAGGTTTTAGAGGCAGACAGACATAGAATAGGAAATCCAGCTTCATCATGTAGTGAATAAGTAACTTAACTTTCTCTAAATTTCATAACTTGCATGGTCAGGTTATCATCACCCCCCAAAAAAATTTAGTAGGAATAAATCAGATAATGTGCATGATGTGATTCAACTCAACAAGTACAGTATTTCCCTTTCTCTATGGAATATATGTATACGTATATTTTATTAAAAATAAGGCAAAAGACTTCATGTTTGAAATTCTAGCTATTTAAACATTTCAATCAACATGATAAAAATACCAATTTATAACACAAGGGTCTTTAAAATACTGTGAAGTCATAAGTAGTATACAATTATATATTGTTTTAATGAAAACATTGTCTCGTTCCTCTATAGCCCCATTTCCTAAAAATTGCTGTCTAGAAAACAAACCTCTCCATGGTTGAAAATTAAGCCCAGTACTGTAATAAAACCTCCTAGTTGAGTCCCACTGTAAAAAAAAAAGTATATAATCAAAATTCACATAAAATTAGTGAGTTTTTCACAAAATTATCTCAGAATTTAAAAATCACAGTTTTCTATATTTAAAACATTATAGCAGTAAACCATACGTGTGTAGTTTATATTTAAATCCTAAATGTACAATTCTAAAAAGTGTATGTAGTGTACATATAAATTAATCTCAATTTTATAATTATAGCTAAAACACTTTTTAAATAAAATACATAAGCTGTGAACATAGAATAATTTTTAAGAAACAAACTAGCACTTTAGAGTCTAGATCACATCCTTAGAATACTCTGAATAAAGGCAAATTTTTATCTTTTGAAATTGGATTTAAGGGGCAGAGATGAAGACAAGATTCTAACAGTTTCATTTAGCAGTAACTTAGAACTGTCTAAACTACTGCAAATATTCGTTACCTGAGTTCCAGAGAAGCAATAATGCAGAATACAAAAAATCAGATGAAAGATACAAACCATTTGTTTTTCTTTTTTGGTGTTTTTCTTTCTTTTTTTTTTTTTTTAGACGGAATCTCACTCTGCCACCCAGGCTCACTGCAACCTCCGCCTCCAGGGTTGAAGCCGATTCTCCTGCCTCAGCCTCTGGAGTAGCTGGGATTACAGGCACATGCCACCACAACCAGCTGATTTTTAAAATTTTTAGTAGAGACAAGGTTGCACCATTTTGGCCAGGCTTGTCTTGAACTCCTGACATCAAATGATCTGGCTGCCTCAGCCTCCCAAAGTTCTGGGATTACAGGCATGAGCCACTGCGCCCAGCCAAAAACCATTTCTTAAATTGCCTTTTTGTGATCATGTCTGTGTGTGGGAATGCAGATGCTCACACCCACATCTGTGTCATGTTTCTATGCTTGACTTTATCTTCCCTCCGCATACCACTTCCCTAGTCTAGCACATTCTAAGCACTGTGAGGACAGGGACAGGTTCTTTATATGTCTTGTTCATTACTGTATCCCCAGCATCCACACTTGGAAGATTAATAAATATTGGCGGAATGAATTAAGAAAGGAAGGAATGTGTTTAAAAAAAAAAAAAAAAAAAAAAAAACAGCAGAGGAAAGCTAATGGGAAATGATTTACCAAAGTTTCACACAGAAAATCCAGAGGATGAACTTCAAAGAGGAAGAAATTGAAAGAAAGAAGGTGTGAGCAGCAAGGACCAATTGTACACAGAGGAATGGGAGACATATGGATAAATCAAAAAAAGATTTGGCAACAGAAATAATAATCGTGGCAGCTGCAAGGGGTAACAGGAGTACTAAATGATGGTACTAATGTGTAAGATATGAGAGGATGTCTTCAAGAAAAGCATTCCAAGATTCCCTGGGTTGACTGGAAGAAGGTGAAAAATATCACTGTGTTTTAGACTTGATCAAATTATATCTGTATGTTAACATTTTATGGTTAGCCACCAAAAGAATAGAAGTAGAACATCTACCTTCCCAGTTAGTACCAGTGGGGAGGGCAGTCATGGTAACAAATACAAAAGTTTTCCCCAAATTCCTATTTCTTTTGTTCCTCTTAATGCCAGATTCCAATCTTACAGTTTTGATGACACCTTTATAGTCAATATTGGTTGAATCTGTATATCCTTCTTAAAGACTAGAGCCTAATAGTGCATTTTATATTCCAGGACTATATAACCAATTTAGAGAGACTAGCACCTCTTAGATAGCCCTCCCAATGAAAAATATTGATTTTAAAATGTTTTAGTCATTGTTGTGTAACATTTTCCATACTAAAAATTAAAAAGGATAAGAAACACTATTTTTAAAAAACAGAACTTTTTTAAAAAAATAGAACATTTTTAACCTTGCCTAATCTCAAAGCAATCCTTTTCCCTCAAAATACTTTAATGAGCTTATATATTTCTATATGGTATATAGAAAAGTGCATTGAAATAGAGAAATGATTGTACTCTGAGTCCCCACTTGCCAGCCTCCAAGAATCAGCTACTGACCTGCTTTTTGAGATTATTAACATAACCATTTCTATATACATATCAAACTATGATTACATTAATGTTTTTAAACAACATACAAATGGAAGTATGCAGTATTTTTTTAAATTTTGTACCTGGATTCACTCACTCAAAATTGTATTTGTAAGATTCAACCATGTTGTGTGTAGCTGTATAGTTCATTCATTCTCTTTATTGTATACTGTTCCACCATGTTAATAAATAAAAATGTATTTATTTCTTTGTTAATGGATATTTAGGTTGTTTCTGGTTTGAAGCTATTGCAAATAATGCTACTATATTATTGCATGTACTTCCTAGTACATGTGTGCAAGACATTTTTGGGAATATATACTTTAAATTAGAATTACTGAGTTACAAGGTATCTATAACTTCAACATTACCAGATAATGTACACTGTTTATCAAAATAGTTGTATCAATTTATATGTCCACCTGTGGTGGATAAAAGTTCCTTTATCAATCTATTAGATGTGAGTTGGTATTTCACTGTAGTTTGAATTTGTATTTTCTTTATGATTAATGATGGTGGTGAACTTTGCATATGTTTATTGACCATTCAGTGTTCTTCTGAGAAATAACAGTTCATAAACATGTTGTCCATTTTTCTATCAGGTTATCTTTCTTCTTTGTCTTTATCTTCCTACTCTGATATAAATTTCACAAGGACGGAGATTTCAGTTCTGTATTCCAAGCACCTAGAACAGTGTTCCAGGTCACAACGGGCTTTCAATAAATATCTATCAAATTAATGAATGGAATTTCTGGATAGTAGGTGGAGTATTTACTTTGTAAATATCTTCACTTACTTTGTGGTTTTTCTCCTACAGTTCCTTTGAGGAATTGAAGTTCTTTTTATCAAATTTATCAGTTTTTCTTCATGGCTGGATTTTTGTATCTTGTTTAAGAAAGCATTTATTCCAAGTGACTGAGATTTTTCTAGATTACATGATAAATATTTTATAAATTTGTCTTTCATATTTGAGTGTTTAATCCAACTTGGATTTACTATTTATATAGTTCCAGCTTCTCTTTGTTCCATGTGATCTCCCAATTATTCCAGCACTATTTATTAAAATGCCTGTCCTTACCCACCAATCTGCAATACCCACTTTTCCATATATCAAATGCCTTTAAACGTACATTTCTGCTTCTGGGCTCTGCTTCTGGGCTCAGTTATCTGTTTGTCTATTCCTGTGCCAATATCATAGCATATTTTTATATTAGCTTTATAATATAGCAACAATTGATAGTGCAAATTCTCCTTTTTCAAGAATATCTTGACTGTATTTGGCCCTTTGCATTTCTGAATAACTTTTAAATCAGCTCATCAAAGTCAACAAAAAATATATTGGAATTTTGACTGGTAGAGCATTGAATCTATAAATCTTTTTAATATCAAGTCTTCAATCAATGAATTGAAGATATGTCTCTCCACTTAGATTTTCCTAGACATACCTCAGTATTGTTTTAATCATTTTCCCGTAGCTGTCATATATATCTTTTGTTGGATTTATTCTTAGGAACGTCATGGTTTTAACGCTATTCTAAATAGCATCCTTTTAAAATTTCATTTTCTCTTTGATGCTAGCATATACAATTTATGATTTTGAATTTTAATATTAATGTTTGCATCTAGTAACACTGTAAATTTTCTTATTGCAAATACTGTATTCATAAACTTTAAAACTTTTTCTAGATATACGATGTAATCTACTTTTAAGAACACTTGTTTCTTTTTTATCAAGTTTTCCAATCCTTATACTTATTACTACTTTTCTTTTTATGTACTGTGCTGGATAGTATCCCTGGTACAATACTGAATATGTCACTAGTTTGCATTGATTCTATGCTAGTCTCTTTTATGCTGAAAACTTCCTAAAACAAAGAGTGTGCATATTTACTAATCTCTATTGACATAAGCCCTATGAAAACTCAATAAATATTTGTTGAAAGAGTAGTTATTAATTTTAATTATAACTTTAAATGTTTTGCAGGACAAGAATAACATTATAAAGAAATCTGACGATTCAGTTAGGACTATGTTCCACAGAAAGAAACAGACCTATCACCTGTTATCAGTCTCACTGCTTTTTCAAACAAAATTGCAGTACTGTTATCAAGATAGACAGGCTAGCAGATTATAAATAACCCAATAAGAGTGGCTTTCACAATATGGATGTTATTTATTATATCATTTAACAAGAAAATGAAAGGTAAGTATCGGTTGGCATTGGTTCAGCAGCAGAAGGACTAGGCCAGATATATCTGCTATTTGTATGGTCTTTTCCTTTTGGTCACAAGATGACTGCTGCAGCTGTGGGCATGCCATCCTAGTGTAATAAAAGCAGGAAGAAACAGAGAAGGGGCAGCTAAGTCTGTCCTTTTGTGAGAAAGGCAGATACTTTCCCAGGTGTAACTAAAACTGACTTCACCTTCGTTTTCATTAGCAAAAGCTAGCTGATATGGCTATCTCAGGGAGCAATGAAGTGCAGGAACAAAACACATGACCATTGAAATTAATTTCAACTTATCAGCTGAGACCAGTCTCACCGCTTCTTCAAACAAAATTGTGGTACCATTATCAAGATAGACAGGCTAGCAGATGTTAATTACCTGCCACATGTGATACACAGGTTTTTCCACTGTTTAATTTCACTCTTAGAATATACAATTAGAAATAAGCTGCTACTACTGCTAACCAAAGATCTCCAATGTTTTATTAATTTTACACATGAAACTAGGAGGTATTCCATTAAATTCTTTGTTAGGAAATCTTAATTAATTTTAAAAAGTCCTTACAGGATAAAAGGGATCCCTTTAAGGTAGAATTTCAGTGATAGCTCCAGTTTCTTAATATTGATTAAGCTTCTGAAAAATCAAATAAATCCACAAACTTTCCTGATATGAGTCTAATCTCATTAATTTTCCTTTTTATTTAATCAACAAATATCAGCCAGTCTGTGTAAGTCCACTGAAAGTTCTCTTAATTCAGCAGTAGCCTTACCTCAGGTACACTCCATACAAGAAGAACAATCCCATCATTAGTCCATTTAAAATAAAGATTACACCAACATAAAAGCAAGCAGGCTCTCCCAATCCTTTGAAAAGATACAGATAATTCAGTGTTTAATAAATACAGGACTATAAAGTAATTGGGCATAATTATCTCAGTGCTTTGCAATCAAGAGCTCATGAATTTGCTGAAAGCATTTGCTTTCCAGATTGCTGCTGTGTTTGTTTACCCTTATAAGAGTTTCTATTTATGTTTATACAGATACATGTATATGTGTGCGTATGTGTGTATATGTGTGTGTGTATGTGCATGTGTGTGTGTGTGTGTGTACAAAACACATGACTGTTGAAACTAATTTCAACCTATTACCTGAGATGGGTCTCACTGTTCTTTAAACAAAATTGCGGTACTGTTATTAAGATAGGCTAGCAGATGTAAGTGCCTGCCACATGTGATGCACAGTTTTTACACACATATATATACACACACACGTGTCTGTATAAACACACATATAAACACATACACACACATATGTGAGCACACCCTTCGTGAAGTATTATATAGTTACACTAATTTTTATCATTGCATTTGTACTTTACTCAATGAATTACTATTATACTGTAATGATTTGTTGGGCTTCACATTTGTTTAGGTGATGGTGCTATAGTTCAGTGTCTGGAACTGTCTGTAGAACCACTTAATGAATACGAAAGAAAATCCATTGCATTATTTTTATCTTTTGCTAGGCTCTAGGAATAGTTAAGACATGGTTTTGAGTTCAGGGTAGAGCTTTAGTCTACATGTACTTTACAATCATCCCATATAATTCTCAAATTTATAATATTAGCTGATATAAAAATACTTTTCTTATGGTTGAGAAAACAGAACATAGAATATTCAACTTGTCAAAGGTTATTTCACTTTAACTGGCTGGAGCCAAGGTCTGAAGGCTGGTCTTCTGATTCTGCCTCTGATCACTCCTTTCAGTCAGTTCCAGTAACTTCTCTCGTTTTATGTACCTCTCTTTAATACTGGACCACCTTAGACTTTATCATATTCCCTCTTCATTTCTCCATCCTCACATTCTCCATAAAGAAATTATTCCACTCCCATGACTCCAGTGATCTATATACAGACGACTCCAGGTCTACATTTAGTCCAGAACTTTTTCCTTATCCTTACATACCCAGATAGCCACTTGACGTCCCCACTCTGAGGTCTCTCAAGTACCTCAAATTAATGCATACAACAATGCAAACCTGCTGCTATTCAAACGTGTCCTACCATTCAAAGGAGCTCAGTTACTTAAGCTAGAAACCAAACTGTATTTCACATGATTGTTCGCTCACATTCCCCTCTCTTCCCAAACAATTGCCAAAGCTTGTCCATTCTATTTCCAAAATCTCTCTCAAACCCAGGCACTTCCATGTTATCCTTCCTGCAATGACTTGCTCAGAGCACAACAGTCTCCTACCTGGCCTCCCTGAACCTACTTTTGTCCCTTTACTACTATTCTTCCCATACCATTGACTAAATAATTTTTTAAATGCAAATCTGTTAAAATTCTTCAATGGATAAAGTAAAACTCCTTCACCAGTACACGCCCTTCATGATCTGACCTTTGCTTACATTTCCAGCACCGTTTTACATCATTTTTCTTCTTCACTGCTTCCAGGAATTCTAGCCTTCTTTCAGCTCCCTCCTGCTTCAGGATATTTGAATGTGCTATTCCCTATTCTTAAAATACTCCTCTCTTACTCCTAATGTAGGCAACACTAACCTGTCACCTACTGGGAATGTAATTAATACTGTACTTAGGTGATCACTTTCACCACTCAGACAGGGTCACATCTTCTAGCTGACTGAATCATTACAAAGTCTCTCATTTGCCAAATCATGAGTGAACTCCCATTCACAATGGCTTCAAAGAGAATAAAATACCTAGGAATACAACTAACAAAGGATGTAAAGGACCTCGTCAAGGAGAACTACAAACCACTGCTCAGCGAAATAAGAGAGGACACAAACAGATGGAAAAACACTCCATGCTCATGGTTAGGAAGAATCAATCTTGTGAAAACGGCCATACTACCCAAAGTAATTTATGGATTCAACGCTATCTTCATCAAGCTACCTATGACCCTCTTCACGGAACTGGAGAAAACCACCTTAAACTTCCTATGGAACCAAAAGAGAGCCCGCATAGCCAAGACAATTCTAAGCAAAAAGAACAAAGCTGGAGGCATCATGCTACCTGACTTCAAACTATACTACAAGGCTACAGTAATCAAAACAGCATGGTACTGGTACCAAAACAGAGATACAGACCAATGGAACGGAACAGATCAGAGGCCCAGAGGCAACACCACACATCTACAGCCATCTGATCTTTGACAAACCTGACAAAAACAAGCCATGGGGAAAGGATTCCCTGTTTAACAAATGGTGTTGGGAAAACTGGCTAGCCACGTTCAGAAAGCAGAAACTGGATCCCTTCCTGACACCTTACACTTAAATTAACTGCAGATCAATTAAAGACTTAAACATAAGACCTAACACCCTAAAAACCCTAGAAGAAAACTGAGGCAAAACCATTCAGTACATAGGCATAGGCAAGGACTTCATGACTAAAATACCAAAAGCATTGGCAACAAAAGCCAAAATAGACAAATGGGATCTAATTAAGCTCTATAGCTTCTGTACAGCAAAAGAAACAACATTAGAGTGAACCAGCAACCAACAAAATGGGAAAAAAATTTTGCAATCTACCCATCTGACAAATATCCAGAATCTACAAAGAACTAAACAGATTTACAAGAAAAAAAACAAACAAACCCATCCAAAAGTGGGTGAAGGATATGAACAGACACTTTTCAAAAGAAAACATTTATGAGGCCAACAAACATATGAAAAAATGCTCATCATCACTGGTCATTAGAGAAATGCAAATCAAAACCACATTGGGATACCATCTCACACCAGTTAGGATGGAGATCATTAAAAAATCTGGAGAAAACAGATGCTGGAGAGGATGTGGGGAAATAAGAACACTTTTACACTGTTGGTAGGAGTGTAAATTAGTTCAGCCATTGTCAAAGACAATGTGGCAATTCCTCAAGGACCTAGAAATGGAAATTCCATTTGACCCAGCAATCCCATTATATGAGTATATATCCAAAGGATTATAAATTGTTCTATTACAAAGACACATGCACTCATATGTTCACTGCAGCTCTATTTACAATAGCAAAGACCTGGAACCAACCCATCAATGATAGACTGGACAAGGAAAATGTGGCACATATGCACCATGGACTACTATGCAGCCATAAAAAATAATGAGTTTGCGCCCTTTGTAGGGACATGGATCAATCTGGAAACCATCATTCTCAGCAAACTGATGCAAGAACAGAAATCAAACACCACATATTCTCACTCATAGGCGGGTGTTCTCACAATGAGAACACATGGACACAGGGAGGGGATCATCACACACTGGAGTCTGTTAGGGGGCTATAGGGGAGGGACAGCAGGTGGTAGAGAGGTTGGGGAGAGATAACATGTGGAGAAACGCCAGATATAGATGACAAGGGATGGAGGCAGCAAACCACATTGCCATGTAGGTACCTATGCAACAATCCTGCATGTTCTGTACATGTACCAGAACTGAAAGTGCAATAATATATATGTATATGTATATGTATGTGTATGTGTATGTGTATATATGTAAAGAATGCAAATTAGTTTCATTTTCAAAACATCAATTTATACAATATATACAATTCACCCAATTACTGGATTAAAGGAGAAAATTATATGATCATCTCAATAAATATAGAAAAGCATTTGAGAAAATTCAACACCTATTCTTGATAAAAACTCTTAACAAACTATAATAACGGACTGAGAAAACTACTATGTGCCATCTTTATGGAACAGGAAGGATGAGCAGAATCAAGAGCTGAGAACACAGAGCCAAGAGTCATGTAGAATTATTTCCAGGCCATGAAACCCAATTAAGAGTCAACATTTGCCCAGCAGAATTTCAGAACTACTATGTCAGTGTTTTTCTTGTTCCTTGAATTTTCCCTCTTTTGAAAGATAATGTCTACAGTTGTTTTTTACTACTGGCCCATTACTGAATGCTGGGAGTATGTAGGGCAGATAACTTGTCTCTTTAGTTTTACATACAGAAGGATTAAGAAAAACTATACCCAAAGACCCTCATCCACACCTCAACCTGATTTATACAATGAGATTCTAGATTTTGAGCAGATGCTATAAAGAAATGAAACTCTTTGAGACCTAGAAAAGAGAATGTATTTTGCAGGTAAAAGGGACAGGAATCTCTGAGGGCCAAAGAGAAGACTTTGACAGACTTTAAGATGGCCTCTAATAGTCTCCACCTCCTGGTACTCATGCCCTTGTGTAACACCCTTTCACTGAGTGTGAGTAAAACCTGTAACTTGCTTCCAACTAATAACATCTCAAGATAACATCATATAAGATTGTAATTCATCTTGCTGGAGACTCTCTTCCTTACTGGCTTTCATGACACGAACACCAGTGTTGTGAGCTGTCCTGTGGAGAGGCCCATGTGGGAAAGAGTGCAACCATCAGCCAAAAGCCAGCAAGAAACCAAGGCCCTTGGTCTAAGAGGCTAAAAAGAACCAACTTCTGCCAACAACCCCTGCAGATCCTTCCACAGTTGAGCCTTGAGATGAGACACAGTCCTAGGCAAACACCTTGACCTCAGCCTGTGAGGGACCCTGCAGCAGAGAACCCATCTAAGCCATACTTGGACTCCTGATCCACAGAAACTGTGAGATAAATCTGTGTTATCTTAAGAGGTGGGTTGTGTGGTAATTTATTACTCAACTGCTTTCCAATTTTTCTGTACATAAAATAAAAACTTACTCCTTAGCAATAGGTAACTAATATAATGTCACTGTATAATCTCCTTCCCTTGAGAGGAGGCTGGACACTGGGAATTATTTCTAATAAATACTATACAGCAAAAGTGATCAGATGTTACTTTTGAGGTCAGGTTAACAAAAAGACTGTGGCTTCCATCTTAGGCATCTTGTCTCATTCTCTCTCTTCTCTGGGTCTCTCACTCTCTCCTGGAACAAGTTAGCTACGATGTTGTTGGGGGGCAGCCCTGTGGAGAGGCCCATGTGGTGAGATACTGTGACAACAATCATATGAGTGAGCTCAGAAGCTAATCCTTCCCAGTTGAGACTTCAAATCAAACTGTAGTCCCTGATGACAGTTATGCTACAAATTCATGAAACACCATGGGCCAGAGGCACCCAGCTAAACCACACCTAGGTTCCTGATTCTCAGAAACTAGGAGATAATAAATATTTGTTAATTAAAGCCACTAAGTTTTAGAGTAATTTGTTACACAGCAATAGATAACTAATACATCTACACTAAAAATGACCAAACACTGAAAGAAATTTTAGACTCACTACTAATAAATATCTGTTTTCCCCATTAATCCATACTTTTAATACAATTCTAATAAAAATCCCAGAATTATAGAAATTGACAAGTGGGTTCTAAAATCTGTAGGGAAATGTGAAGGGCCCAGAATAGCCAAAACATTTTTGGAAAAAACAGAATTGGAGGATTTATGTTATCTGATTTCAAAACTTACATAAAGCCACAATAAGCAAAAAAGAAAAAAAAAAAAAAAGTGTGATAAGGGCAGCCAAATAAAATAGAGTCAAGAAATAGACCCACATTAATACTTTTTGACAAAGACATCAAAGCAATTTATTGAGGAAAGGAAACTCTTTTCAACAAATGGTATTAGAATAACTGTGTATCCATATAAAAAATAATGAAAATAAAACTTAACCCCTACTTTTGACCATGCACAAAAAGTAATTTGAAGAGGATCCTAGATCTAAACATAAAAAATAAAACTATAGAGTTTTTAGAAGAAAATACTAGATAATATCTTCAAAACTTGGGAGCTAGCAAAAATTACTTAGCATAGAGAATGCAATAATGATAAAAATTAATGTTAAACTTCATGAAATTTAAAACATCTGCTCATCACAAGATGCCATTAAAGTAAATGAGCAAGCCAAAGACTGGGAAAAATATATTCATAAGGCATATTTGGCAAAGGAGTTCTATCTAGAATATGTAAGTACTCCTACAACTTAACAACAAAATGACAGAAATTCTGATTAGTGGTGAATAAGTATATACTACACATCATTAATGACAAGAAAAATGCAAATTGAAACCAAAGTAAAATACTTCTACAAACACTAGAATAGCTAAAATTAAAGAATGACAGAGCAGATGTTGGTCAAGATGTGGAACAATTAAAACTCTCATAGAGTGCTGACGTAGGTATAAAAGAGTATACCCACTTTGGAAAAAGGGTTCAGCAATTTCTCAAAAAACAGTGGCTCTCAAAGTGTGATTCCAGCACCAGCAGCATCAGCAACACCTGGAACGTGTTGGAAATGCAAATTCTCCAAACCCACCCAAGATAGACTGAATTAAAAACTCTCAAGATGGGGCTAGCAATCTGTGGTTACCGGTCATCCAGATGATTCTGATGCATATTAAAGTTTAAGAACACTGTTAACATAGTTAAACATGTACCTACCCTATGATCCAGCAATTTAATTCCTAGGTATTTACTGGAAGAAGTGAAAATATGTGCCCACAGAAAAGACTTGTATAAGAATATGCATAGTTGCTTTTTCCTAATAGTCAAAAACTGGAAACAACCCAAACGTCCATCAACTTAATAGATTAAAAATTATGGTACAGGCTAGGCACAGTGGCTCACGCCTGTAATCCCAGCACTCTGGGAGGCCAAGGTGGGTGGATCACCTGAGGTCAGGAATTTGAGACCAGTCTGACCAAAGTTGTGAAACCCTGTCTCTACTAAAAATACAAAAATTAGCCAGGCATGATAGCACATGCCTGTAATCCCAGCTACTTGGGAGGCTGAGGCAGGAGAATTGCTTGAACTCAGGGGGCAGAGGTTGCAGTGAGCCAAGATCTCACCACTGCACTCCAGCCTGGGCAAAAGAGCCAGACTCTGTTTCCAAGAAAAAAAAAAAAAAAACAGTGGCATCTTCATATGACACAATGTACTTAATAGTTTAAAAGAATGAACTATTGCTACTCTTGACAACATAAACCTGACAGCCATGTGCTAAGCAAAAGAAGCTGCACATCGTACATGATTCCATCTGTTTGAAGTTCTGTAAGAGACAAAACAGCAGAGGTGGGAGGCACTGACTACAGAGGGTGCAAAGGAAGTTACTGGGGTGACAGAAATGCTCTCTCAACTAGAGTGTATGTATGTAAAAATTCATCGAATAGTACACAAGACTTTTATATTTCATTGCATATAATATTTTTAAACTGTGTGCATGTGTGTCCAGGGAAACAGGATTTTCCCAAAATATGTTCTCAGAAACAGTAGTCCTGAGACATGTATATACCATGTAAAGCAAAAGGTTCCACAGTCCAACAAGTTTGGGGAACAGCTGATACATAAAACACAGCAAGATGATGATGTTGATAATCTATAACCCAGTTAAACTTTATGCAATTTAAAATAAATAAGCTTACTTTTGAGACATTCACAGAAACTGCAGTTTTGACATTATTTGTCTATTTCTTGTTTTCTTCTAATTTTGCACAGTAAATCATAAGTAACGTTGGGAGACAAACTCTCTCAAACTTGATAGTGCCAACTTCTGATGAGAAAAGAAAACTAGAAACTAATTGAGACACATCTGAGTTTTCAAATAATATGTCTATAAATCATTTTAATAACAGCAAAACTCAAAACATCAAAGTTTCTGCTGGAAACGAGGCCTGAACAATTTCTTCAAAAAAAAAAAATGAGATTATATCCTAGCAAGCCTACAATTAAGTCTTTAGAAGAAAACCTTTATTTATTACTTTAAATATTAATTAATGTTGACTGCTTCCAGTAATACCTATTAAATTATAGCTTTATTCCCATACAGCTAGTAATGATTTATTTTCTTCTCAGAATAGGTATTATAAAAAGTTTTATAAGATCACTGAAAGAACAGTCTATAAAGTCTGTGTGAAGTAACAGCATCTATATTCCCATTTCAAGATTTTTCAAAATAGTGAATTCTATGAAATCTTCTATCCCTCTGGCAGCAGGAGAAAAGGGGAGAAACTGTTAATTTCTCTATAGCGAAGTTACAGGAGGCCAAGGAGTTACAAAGTTATTTCCGAGAGAAAAGAACATTAGGAAACATTTATCTCATTTTCTGATGAAGAGACAACTTAAACTTCTAAGTGATTTTCTAAGCACTGATTTAGGATTACTCTCAGGTTGGCAGTTTTTCCATTTCCCCTGTGTTTCTCTCCCACAGCACATTTTCATAGTGTCATAATTCAAAACTCAACTTTACCCCTTGCTAGCTGTGGGACCCTGGAAAAAACAAACTAGTTGAGCTCTGTTTCTTCATCTACAAAACAGGAATAACATCGATCTTACAAGCCTGCTGCAAAGATTAAAATGAGATCAAAAATTAGAATAATCAAGGCTGGCTACACAGGAGAGGAAGCATCTCCACACCAGATATTCAGAGTGCTGTCTGTCTTCAAGAGAAAATAAACAAGCCCAGCAAAGCCAAAGACAAATGCACCCTGCAGGAGGGCAAAGTATACACGCACAGCCCTTCTTGTCATGTGAAGACTTGGAAGCAACTCTTGAAGCAACATCAGTTGCTAGGTCCATTCATTAAACTTAAAGTAAATAAACTTATTTTTGAAAATATTTCACAAAACTTGTATTTTTGACATTTGTTTGTCTATTTCTTGTTTTCTTCTAACTTATTACAGTAAATCATAAGTAATCTTGGGAGACAAACACTCTTAAAATTAATCTAGGTCTATCCAGGTATAGATAAAAAGAAAAGACTAATTTCACAAATAGCACATAATGATAACAAAAGTTAACCTAGAATAGTTCTTTCTTAAAATGCTAGAGTAAAAAGGAAATGAGAAAAACAACAAATAGGGAAATGATTAAGAGTTTATCCCCATGTTTGCAAGAATTTGCATGTATTTTGTCTCACAGACCAATTCTTGTTCCAATCTTGTCTCTCCTCTAACGTCTTATTTTGAATCATAACTTTTTTTAAGTTTTTCTCCACATCTTTGAAAATTCATCTATGAGGCCAGTTTTCATTTTATTCTCCCTCTTCATGTGACTTGGCTCTCCCTCTAAAAACGTCAAAAGCAGGTGTGGGCTAATGATATTCCACATCTAGATTAGTTCTAAGGCATTACATAAATTATTAAAGTTGTCCTTTAAATAAAAAGTCACTATATGAACATCATACCAGATGGAAGATCATCCAAGGGAAATTCAAACAGTCTGGATTTGTAAACCGAATGAAAATGGAAATCCTCCTGAAATGACACAAGCAACAGTGATTAAGCATGTACAACCAGATTATCTCCAGCCTTAGGCAAACGTAGCTGGAGACCCTTAAAAGAAACACAGCTTGCCTATGCATTCTCCTGGGTTTAGAGAGGCAATGAACCACTGCCCAACCCCTCCTATTCACTCCTGTATTCTCCCAGCACCAGAGCAATATCCAATTAGAAGAAAAATGCCTACACAGAGAAGCCAAGGCCTAGAGTAATGGAAAACAAATGAATGAATCTATTCCCCCAAGGACAGATAAAACATTTGGCAAATGAGTTAATGTTTTTTTCATTATGGGTTCCTTTCAAGGATCCCTGCACCCTTCTAAAAGTCAGATAGCTTTGGTAGGCAAAGACTACAGAGCTAACAGTCCGTGGACCCTATTCTGAAATGCAAGTGTCATACAAGCTATATTAAAAAGCATGAGATAAAAAGTCACATTTTTCTTCTACAAAATTAATAAACATTCAAATATAATTTCATCTGGCTTCATCCAATTATTTTAAAAAATTAGAATGTCATAAATAGCCAGTTGTTTTTTTTTTTTTTTTTTTGTAAGCCAGTTTTTTTTTTGGTAAAGCAGGTTTTTTTTTGTAAGCCAGTTACCTTACAAAAATCATACCAACAAAGTGACAGGACAGGCAGCAGTGGGTACCCATAAAATAATATACTATACAGGGAATTTCACAGACAAGACGGTTCATGGGTGACAAAACCATGTACGTTCCTTGAAAGGACTTGCCTCTCTGTTTGACTAATGTTGTGTGATAAAAGGAAGAACATTTGTGTATACAGAGCTAGAATGAAAGTGTACTATGTTTCTCTGTAGTCTATAAAATTAATTCAACTTCTTCTAATTTGTGGGAAATGACTGTTTCAACTAAAGTGAGGGAGAGAATTAAGAAGACTCAGGTTTCTCTAAACTTCATCAGCATAGGGCCTTAAAAGCAACAGACAACAGAGAAAAATCTGGAATCTAGAAAAGGGAGGAGGGGTGAAAAATCACAGATCTGTGGATTTCATCTGTTATGGACTGAATGTATGTGTGTCCTCAACATTCTCAAATTGAAGCCCAAGCCCCCCAGGGTGATTCTGTCTGGAGATAAGGTGATAAATATTAAGTGAGGTCATAAGGGTGACACCCTCATTCAGTATAGCTGGTATCCTTATAAGAAGAAGAAACAACCAGAGTTCTCGCTCTCTCTCTGCCATGTGAGAACAGTGAGACGGCAGCCGTCTGCAACTCAAGCAGAGAGCCCTTACCAGAGGTCACCCCTGCTGGCACCTCGATCTTGGATTTTCAGTGCCCAGAACCATGATAAAGCAAGTTTCTGTTGTTCAAGCAACCCAGTCTACAGTATTATGTTATGGTAGCCCAGTCAGACTAAGACAGATCATGAAACATTAGGGTGGAGATGGAAATAGAGGTTTCAGAACACCTCAAAGGGAAAGCATTATATTTCCAATATAAAAGAGAAAGAAAGAAAGAATTTTATTTTCTATTGAGACAGAGTCTCACTCTGTTGCCCCAGCTGGAGTGCAGTGGCAGGTCATTCAAGCAATTCTCCTGCCTCAGCCTCCTGAGTAGCTGGGATTACAGGCGCATGCCACCACACCTGGCTAATTTTTGTATTTTAGTAGAGATAGGGTTTCACCAAGTTGGCCAGGCTGGTCTCAAACTGCTGATCTCAGGTGATCTGTCTGTCTCAGGCTCCCAAAGTGCTGAGATTACAGGCATGAGCCACCACACCTGGCAAGAAATTTTTTAAAAAACAATTGTGGTTTTGACTTACTCAATATTTAGTTTTAAACATACAGACAGTGGCCAACTTACATGTTTTTGACTTTATGATGCAATTATCAGGGTATTAAATACATTTTTACTCACAGTATTTTTAATTTATGATAGGTTTATCAGGACATAGACCCATCATAAATCGAGAAATATCTGTACATATGTTTACTATCCTAGCGCTAAAAAATACAAAAATGAAATATAGAGAAAAAGCGGGAGGAAAAAAGCTCTCAGCATAAACATTTCCATTTGCCACAACAAATAAAAGGAGTACTTACTTGAGTAGTATCATTTTCTTCTGGTTCAATGAGATACGTGTGGTTCCCGTCATAGAACATCCCACTGCCAAGGACAAGAAAATAATTAGGCATGGCTATCGATTCTCACTCTAGAACAAGATCATTTTAAAATCAGCAGCAGCCAGAGGACCCATTTTGCTTCTCAATGCTCATGTCCCAGTCCCACCCATTACCTCCAGACATACCACATACACCGCTGAGAGAGAAAGTCCCCTCCTTCTGATTCCTTATAAATAGAGTCACCTCATCCTCACCTGGCCCCATGCTCAGGATTGCCATGCTCTAGCTGTTGCTCATTACTCCTTCTAATGCCAAATTCCAAGATTTTAATATGAAAAAGCCACTTGGAGAGCTGGTAAAAACGCAGGTCGTTCAGGACTCTTCTCAGATTCTGGACTGGGACCCAGGAAACTGCATTTTAAGTAAGTCCCAGGTGATCCTGATGCAGGTTTTCAGGGACTCTACTGAGAATGACCTATCTAACATACACATGGAAGACACTCTAGTAAGAAGAGCTAACACATTTGAACAAGCTGCCACAAGCTAAATATTTCACGCTTATTTCATCTTTTCCACAAATCTACAAGGGAAGTACAATGACTATCCTTATTTTACAGATAAGGAAACTGAAGCCCAAAGAGATAAAGTAACTTACCAAATTATTTAACCAGCAAAAGCAGAAGCAGGAATAGAGCCCAGACAATGGGAGCATAAACACCCCATTTGCTACCTGCTACCTACCTCCATTCATGCATTCATTCATTCAATCAACACGTGTTTACAGAGCACCTACAATGCACTGCTCTAAGTGCTGGGGAATATAATAGCAAACAAAACAGACCAATTTTCTGTCCTTGTGGTGCTGATGAGTATTCTAGGGAGGACACACAATAAACAAACATATATATAAATATATTAGACAGCGATAAATTCTAGGAAAGAAAAAAATCAGGTGAAGGGCAATAAATGGTGCCAGAGGGCCGTGGGGGCCATACTAGGTGGGCACCTCCTACGGCCTTAGCTTTTACTCTAAGAGAGATGAAGAGTCACTGCAAGGTTCTAAGCAAAGGGGAAACACAGTCTTCCTTAAGTTTTAAAATGATCACACCAGCTTCTGTGTTACAATGATTTTTAGCACAGAAGGCTAGAAGCAGGGAAGTTACTGCAATAATCCAGGTGAAAGAAGGTGCTGGTTTAGATCAAAGCAGTAATAGTGGAGATGGTGAGAACTGATCAAATTTGAGATATATTTTGAAAGCAGAACCAATAGGATCTATTGATGGATTTGAAACCGAGTATGTAAAAAAGAGAAGAGTTAGTGAAGACTCCAAGTTTTTACCTGAGCAACTGGAAAAATGGAGGTGCCATTTAAGAAGATAAAAAAGGATGTGACAGAGTAAGACCCCGTCTCAAAAAAAAAAAAAAAGGCAGGGAGAGGGTGGATGCAGAAAGAGCCTATTGGAATGGGCCTAGGGAAGCAGGGAGCTGAGAGAAGGATGCAAATCATTCAAGATTTCAGTTTTGAGCTGGGCATGGTGCTCACATCTGGAATCCCAACACTTTGGAAGGCCAAGGCAGGGGGATCACTTGAGGCCATAAGTTTAAGACCAGCCTGGACAACATAGTGAGAGGCGAGATTCTCTCTCTACAAAAAAAAAAAAAAAAAAAAAAAATTTAATTAGCTGGGCCTGGTGATGCGCACCTGTAGTCCCATCTACTTAGGAGGCTGAGGTAGGAGGATCACCTGAGCCCAAGAGTTCAAGGCTGCAGTGATTGATGATTGTGCCACTGCACTCCAGCCTGGGTGACAGAGCAAGACTCTGTATCTCTTTAAAAAAAAAAAAGAGTTCCATTTTGGATCTTGTAGGCTGGAGGTGGCTAGCAGGCATCTGAGAAATCCTCTGGAGAGTATTTAAATATATACCAATGGCCTCAACTCCTACTCAGACAGATTCTGATAAGCTGTTGCTTTAAGAACATGATTCTTTTACTAAAATCAGGCCCCTTATGATGTTAAAGAAACTTGTCTTATCATTCAGGCATCTGAGGGTAGCAAAGCTATGAGCTTCTGTAGTAATTTTTTAGTTTTTGGTGGAAATGACTCTATGACAGCCAAGCTGCTAAACATAAACTAGTATTTGTCTTTCATTGAAGCTTTAGTGAAATTGGTTGGTTTCCATGAGCTATAATTATAATGGCCTCCAAGTTCTGCCTCTATCCAAATTCTTTAATTCCTACTATAACATCTTCCACATGTCCTTAACTTCTATATACTCACAGAATGATTATTCTCACATCTGCACTGTTTTCAGCCACATGTACTTTCCGAATTTGGATGACATTCTATTATTTGGAACTTAAACAGATGCAGTTTGTAAGATATTACTGACAATGTGTGCCCAAGGAGTCAGAGGGGGGGCCTTTCAAAACAGTAGACCAAATATGGCAAGCAGCATCTCTCTACTCTTGCTGAGAACTGGCCAGAGTGATCCAGAAATTCCTATGAAACCATCACACTTAGCCAAAATTCATGTGGCAACACCAACAAAGTAGCAAGAAGATTATTTTGTTAAAAGAGTACTGAGTGTTATTTATCCTTATATTGGGTTAATGTCCAATGGGAAAGTCATTTCTTTTTATTGGACTTAAATGTCATGTAGGCAATATAAAGACAGATTCTGACACTAACCTCAAAAGACTCTAGATTGCTATATGATAATATACTATTATTAATTCCTTAATAATGAAAAAATACATGTGTTTTATATGCTTTGAGGATTCAAAGTTTTGTTTTTTATAAAAATACTAATTTTTATATTGAGTCCATAACAGTATATACTTGATAAAAAATCTATAGCTAGGACCAAGTTGTCACAGACCAACTGAACTAAAATTTCAAAAAGCTGTATCATAAAAAGATTTTCAAAGGAAAAAGGCATTCTTACAAATTTCCACAAGAGGGCAATAAACTCACACTTAACTCCATTATTTAAGGTTCCCATCGTTACAGGATTTTTGTCATAACACCAAACACACCAGCACCAAAACACTGCCTAACAGTCCTTTGAATCTGAACAAATGCAACCTTGTAGGTTCTTTATGGTAAAGATATATGAATCTGACTTTCCCTCCTTTATGTTATTCAACTGAATTAAATAAATCAAAAATGAAAAAAGAACCTCAATACGCACTTGGTAATTTATAAAGGATGAGTCATGGATGACATAATATATCTCATATCTAAACCGCTGTAATTGAGATGACATACATTATTCAATATTTCATAACATCTCCAGAAAATATTTCTTCCAGAAATTTTTGTTCAGAAGGTAAAGCCAAGATGAGAAGTAATAACGACTAAATAACAAGATGGTACAAGGGTATATTTATCCTGCATGCTCGTAAAAGTCTAAGAAAGCCTAAAATGGTCATACACAATTCTGACAATGTTCCAAGATGCATAATAGGTTTTCTATTTTTATTTAGTTTTAAATTAAAACATTCCTAAAAGCAGAAGCACAATTTACTTAATTAAAATAATCCTGAAATCTCAGCACTTTGGGAAACTGAGGTGGGCAGATCACCCGAGGTCAGGAGTTTGAGACCAACCTGGTCAACATGGCAAAACCCCATCCCTACTGAAAAATTCAAAAATTAGCCAGGTACCTGTAATCCCAGCTATGCAGGAGGCTGAGGCACAAGAATCACTTGAACCCAGGAGGTAGAGGTTGCAGTGAGCTAAGATCAAGCCACTGCACTCCAACCTGGTGACAGAGTGAGACTCCATCTCAAAATATAAATAAGTAAACTAAAATTAAAAATAACCAAAGCAGGATTCTGAGTTCTATTTCTGATCCAGTTACTATACAAGCTCCTAAAAGTTATCTTTCAATCCTTCTTTACAGAACTATAGTAGGATTAGTAACAAGTATCATTCTTCAGTTCTCAAGTTCATTTATAGCCCTTAGAAGGAATAAATATCTTCTGTCTGATTCTCACATTGAGTCCATTTGGAAAACCAGAAGGCAGACTGGAACAAGTACTGAGAAAGATGCTGACACTATGACTTTGGATTGAGAGTTTAAGAGGGAGAGAGGGGAAGAAAATCTCATTTTTTACATCACTCTTCCCTCCAATATACACTTGCTGCCACAAATGTGGACAGGTCTCACTGTACTATTTCTAGGTGACAGATGTGCTTGTCTTGAGCTCATATGTAACAATTTTACTGCTGAAAAGGACTTCAATGTTTCTTTTTCCTAATAGGAAAACAGAGATGGTCCAGTATTAAGCATAGATTCCATATTTGTAAAAATCTCTTTCTTCAAATAATGTATTTAAAGTAAATAAATGAATGCATTTATTCACAGTAGTCTTTTAGCACAAACAAGGAAATGGAAGTCTTCCATGCTCTCAGGCACATGGCCTCCTGTCTCTGGCTATTTAACTTATCCTTGTATTTGTCTTTCCTTTCTGCCTAATATGATTACTCCCAGATCCCAATCAGAGTTGTCACTCAGGCAGACTAGCTAGATTTTCTGGCCATGTCCATTAGCTCTCTTTCCTAGATTTAAGATCTGTCAGTGTAACCCTCTCCCTTGGATATGCTATTCTAGCCTACTGCACTCCACCGTCCTCAGGTGGAATGTCCCTGGAGCCCTCAGGTGCCACCTGTTCTTGAGGGACAATGCTTAGCTTGTATTTTTCCCAGTTTTTTTTCTCTCTCAAAGAAAAATAAATAAATATATATATATATATATATATATATATATATATATATATATATACCTATCATGTTCCACATCAGGAAATTGGGCTAGATTTGGCCTCCCCATGAGACTGTGAGCTCCCAGGACTTGTGTTTCAATCGCCTTAATATTCCTAGGACTGGCACACAGGAGACACTCGGTAACTGCTTGTTAGATGAAAAGCCACATCTCTAACTGGCAACAAAAAGGAATTATCTTAAAGTTTCTCAACAAAAATTTAACAAAACTAAAATGCTGGCTTATTCTGTGCCAGAATAAGTAAAAGCAAACAAGAAGGAAATGAAATTATTTAGTCAAAAGAGAATGCTGAGGAATGACATGGTAGCTTTAGAAGGGTTACAAAACAAGTAAGAAACAACCACCTGTGCATCATCATTATCGACAGGATGGAGGAAATGGAGGTATTCCCATGTTAAACATCAACAAACATTACTGGAGAGTGAAGGTTATGAGAAAGGAAGCAAGGCCCTGAGGGAAGGATGAACTTTGTTCCTTGGAGATCTCTAAGAAATGACAGACCCTCCCACAAATTTGCTATGAGTTAGGTAGGATTCTGGCTGAGAAAAAAGGGCAAAGACATATGAGCTCTTAGGTCACAAGCAGCCTTTTCTCTTTGTGTAAATTTCATTTACTGAAATTTGTATTATTTGATGAAAATATAAAAACTAATATCAAGAAGGAGTAGGAGTGTATCAAGGGGCTAAACATCCACAGAAACAGACACCGAAGTTAACCCAAACCACTCCTGTCTGAATTTGAATGAAATTAGAGATATGCTTCAAATATCATTTTAAGGTATCATTGTGAAATTCCAAAGCCTGTTTTCTGCAACTCTAATTTTATTTTATTTTTTTTGAGATGGAGTCTAGCATCTTCTTAATGTATATTTCTTGTCTTTTTTTCTTGACAATATATATTTTTTCTTTCTTTTGCAAAATGTAGAACTTTTCTTTTCTTTTCTTTTTTTTTTTTTTTTTTGGAGTCTGAGTCTCACTGTATCCCACAGGCTGGAGTGCAATCTCCGCCTTCCAGATTCAAGTGATTCCACTTCCTCAGCCTCCCAAGTAGCTGGGATTACAGGCACCTGCCAACATGCCTGGCTAATTTCTGTATTTTCAGTAGAGACAGGGTTTCACCATGTTGGCCGGGACCTCATGTGATCTGCCCACCTCGACCCCACAAAGTGCTGGGATTACAGGCATCAGTCACTGCACCGTGCTATTTGCAACTCTAATTTAAAAATCTGCTTGGTTTATAAAACACAAAAGAGAAACAAATCAGATCCATCACTGATTTAAAATTATTTTTTGACAAAAATAGGGATGTCTTCTATAGTGCATTCATAATAAAGAAAATAAATTATTGAAAAAATAAACAGTACAAATAACTTTTTGAACACTTACTGAAGTCCATGGCATGTTGACAATGCAACAAATGAGGCGAGATTTCCTCGGATATGGCCCTGGTAGTAACAGTGCTCTCCTCCCTTAAAACAGAAATAAAGAATGTAAGCCTTTGCAGCACAAGGAGAATCAGCTGCTTCATTTCATAGGAGGTTTCTACTCACAGTGCACCTCCATCCACATCTGGAGTTCTTCATAGTATTTCATTATTCAGATTAGCATGATTAAACTATTTCTAACAGAATTATTCATAAACACTCTGAGTGAGCTGGCTCCAAATCAAAAGACAGGGAAATAGAAGTTGACTTAACCTTTCTTTTATGTAGGTAATATTAGAGAAACAAGGAAAGAGATATTGAAATACACATATGGAGTCAGGCACAGTGGCTTGTGTCTATAATTTCAATGCTTTCAGAGGTGAGGCAGGAGCAACACTTAAGACCAGAAGTTCAAGACCAGCCTCGGCAACATAGCAAGAACCTGTCTCTACAAAAAAACATTTTAAGTTAACTGGATGTGGTGGCATGTAGCTGTAGTCCTAGTTACTTGGGAGGCTCAGGCAGGAGGATCGTTTGAGCCCAAGAGTTCGAAGCTGCAGTGAGCTGTAATGCCACTGCACTCCAGCCTGGACAAAAAGAGTGAACATTCCGTCTCAAAAGAAAAAAGGAAAAAAAAAGACAAGAAAAGAAAGGAAATACATATGTGGCTCTTGCACCAAAGTTTAATCATCTGTTTTTTTAGTTATAAGAAACTCAACCATGGGCCGGTGCAGTGGCTCACACCTGTAATCCCAGCACTTTGGGAGGCTAAAGTGGGTGGATCACTTGAGGTCAGGAGTTCGACACCAGCGGGCCAACATGGTGAAACCCTGTCTCTACTAAAAACGCAAAAATTAGTCAGGTGTGGTGGCGTGCACCTGTAATCACAGTTACTCAGGAGGCTGAGGCAGGAGAATTGTGTGCACCTGGGAAGCAGAGGTTGCAGTGAGCCGAGATGGCACCACTGTGCTCCAGCCTGGGTGACAGAGTGAGAACCTGTCTCAAAAAAAAAAAAAAAAGAAAAAGAAAGAAACTCAATTGTGAGCAGCAGCAAAGCAATGCTCTTTCACACAAAGCTAAGTAAAAATGAATATAAATCATTTGAGAGTCACTAAATTATACTGATGGAGCAAATGCTTGTTTTTACAGTGTTTATATCAAAACTTGACTACCAGATAACAAGTTTATACCATTCTTTTCTCAAACCACCAATGGCTTTACTGGTAAGCAATTTATGGGGAGGGTTTTAAATTGTGAAGTTTCTCTTAGCATCCAATTGCATTAATAAAATTCTACTAAGAGAGATTCATTTATTTGGATTAGCTGTGCCTGGAAAGTGAAGAAGATGTAAATCCTCTGCCATCTTAGGATGTCACCTTTAAATACTTACTACTCAGAGTGCAGTTCAGAGACCAGCAGCATTGACATCACTAGCAGCTCATTAAAAATACAGAATCTCAGGCCCCACCTCAGACCTACTGTATGAGAATCTATATCTTAATAAGTCCCTACGTGATTCATATGCACATTAAAGTTTGAGAAGCTCTTCTCTAAATGACATCTTCCCATTCTCTCACTGATCTATTTCTTCAGTAGCTGAAAGCTTCTAATTAAATTGACTCACTGAGATATGAAAGAGTAAAACAGAAAGGACTGATAGGATGGGTGGTTTCAAGAGCAAATGTTACCTACTTCACAGTGTGACTTAAGGACTAACACTACTTTAAATGTTTAGATTTTCACAAATGGAGGAGAGAGAACAGGATGACATGGAGATGTAACAGGCTGAAGACATTTTCTTCACCAAAAACCCAAGGAAAGCAGCCTGGACTGAGACTACTGCTCCTTGTGAGATAATCCCACAGAAGCTGGTAACGCTCAGCTTTGGGGAAGGGGTGACGAGCAGGTTAAATACACAATGCAATCCCTGATCTTAAACCACCTCAAAATTCCCAGGGGAGCCACTGACCATCATGAACTGAGGGCTGTGGTTGCATTTAGTGGAGAAGATAGGGTGGTACTTCACATCTGGATTGTACAGGGACTGGAACCCAGAAAGTCACAGAGACTTGGGGGCTGAAACAAGTCCCTGACACTAGAACATGGGGCACTGACTTCATGTGGAGGGCTGTACTATTCCACAATAGGGGTGAACTATAATTCATTTACACAGTCCTGTACTAATGCACATTTAGATAATCTACTTTTTTGCTGTCATAATGTTGCAACAAATATCCCTTCCTATATTTCTGGGCACTTCTATCAGTATATATGCAGGATAGAGTACTGGCGTAGATGTTAACAGCATGAGCTATTGGCTCCTTCCCTTACCTGTTGTGTAATCTTAAATTATAGAGACTGCCCCTGCATCAGTTTTCTCATCTGTCAGTTGGAGATAATTATCTCATAGGGCTGTTATGAGGATTAAATTAGCTAAGAGACATAAAGGGTTTAGAGTAATGCTTGGCCCATAGGGAGTACTCAACAAATGTTTGCTGCTATTATAATTACTGTGTCTACTAGTGTTCTACTCAAGTTACATGCACAATCACACTAAATCTTCATATCAATCCTACAAAGAAATATTCTTACTCCTATTCTACATAGGAACCACAATCTCTGAGATTGTGGCTGTCTACCTGGGAAGATGCCAAGTTGGGATGAAAACTTTATGTGAATACAAGGCCTGTGTCCTTTCCCCTATCGTTGAACTTCGAACCTGTGAGTTATGCAAGGCAAATCTAAACTTTCCCCTAGTCTGGTTTATTCTTTTATTCTGTTGTGTTGTATTCTACTTTCTGAGTAGAGCTAAGGGTAAATTTAACCAAAGTTACAAAAGTTTGTGTTGGGCTGTTGGACTGGTGAATAATCCATAGTTAGATTCTGAATTTATGAGAGGACATTATTGCTTAGATGCCCCTGATTTCCTGGATACATCTGATTGGATCAGAGATCAACACTCCAGCTTTGTGTTGGCAAGACATTAAAGATCAACAGTCAACAGATGATCTGATAAAGACAGAACTCTGTCTATAACTGTTATCCTATATTGGAGAGTGACTAACCAAATCAGACCCTCTCCTCTTAGAAGTCTAAGACTCAGAGTGAACAGTAACACATAAAGATGGGAGAAACAAAGATAAAGTAGAAACAAAGATAAATAGAAGTAGAAACAAAAAAATAATCTTGAGAATTATAGTATCAGACTAGAAAACAATGGAAATTGATAGTCATGAGGATATATGTCAGTGTCAATGCATACTATTTTATAAATTACTAAAGTTTTCTTCAAAAACACAACTCTGGAAACATGTTATATTAAATCATAAAAAGGACAAATAATTTATTTTTTAAAAATATTCCTCCATTATACTGGGGAGAGTTATATAGATGATTCAATAATGGAAAACAATCTTTCACTAACCTCTGATTTGAAAAAATAGGAATCAAGCCAAAAACAGCATATGATCAGGACCCATCTGCACAAAAGCCTAAGGTGGCAAATGAAGCAAAGACTCAATATGGTTGAATCATTATCAAATGTTTCCATGACACTTCAGCAAAGGCATAAACACCAGGGAAAAACATCTCAGTTTGTGTTACTACAATTCAGATCTTGAGGTTTCAACTGGTGGCATATGTAATTATTAGAAATCATGGTGAAAGTTCATTTTTGTGCTGTAATATTTTTCAGGGATTATTAATCATAAGTCAATAATTATTTAAACTAAGAAGTAATGAAGTTTTTATTTCTTTTAACATGTTTAGAAATGTTTTTTAGTCCAAGAGATAGTCTTAATGTTAAAGTGCTTCCTGAATTTATATAAACTGTATTATTAAATTTAATATAAATAAATTTAATATTTTTATTTTGTAAATTATTTTATTCATTATTTTAAAGTAATAGACATGCAGTACAAAAATTCTAAGAATCAAGAGGGTATATAGCGGAGAATAAAAATACTCCCTTCACAAATACTATTCAAGCTGAGTTGCCCTCTAAATGTTAAGCATTTTTTACACAGTTTGTGTACCATGTCAAGAATAGTCTACAAATATTCAAGTAGATGCATATATACACACATACACATATCATTTTCAGTTCACAAACTGTTTTATACTATGTACAGTGCACTGTTCAGTCACTTGACTTTTTTTCTTCTTAAGGTAAGCTTAGCATCCTTCTACATTAATACCGAATTTTTTCAATGATGGCATATTATTCCACTATAGGGGTGAACTATAATTCATTTAAACAGTCCTGTACTAATGGACATTTAGATAATCTCCTTTTTTGCTGTCATAATGTTGCAACCAACGTCCTTTTATATATTTCTGTGCACTTCCATCAGTATGTAGGCAGGATAGCATACTAGACATGGACCTGGGAGGTCACAGATAAGGTGTGTTTTAAATATTAATAGCTAATGGGACAAATATAATTGTATTTCTTTGCACTTATATGTTTTAGAAAATGCACTGCATTTGAAAATCATAAACTGTCTTTTACTTAAAAATTACCTATTTCAGTAAAGACCGCTAACAAACCAACTTTCCAAAATCTTATCAATTATAAAGGTTCTCTATGTCTTCATATAACTTTTGAAGAAGTCAAAAGTACACTGTATTGAAGTAAGTATTATACACACTAATCTAAGACAGATGTTGTAGGACAAGAAAAGCCAGCACATCCTGACAGAGCTGGGCTCTTTATTGGACTGCCAGTCATAGCTTTATTCCTTATTGTCTCCTTTGTTCCAGAAATAAATCCATTGTCCTTGAAACTTTCTTCATACTCCTTGATGTAATATCATAGCCATAAAAGTACAAATGTTTATTTTTAGCTAATTAGTTATAGCTAAAAGAATATTCACCTCTATAAAAATGAACATGATACTTCATATGTCTATTTTTGGTTTATCTTCCTAATGGGAGAAATATTTATTGTAATTTTTTACTCTAGGAAAGTCAAAATAATCATTTATTCATAAAATTCAAAGACATACCACAAGTCATGTGCCCTATATCAAGATCCTCAAAGGAAACTAGACTTTGACAGCTCTAAAATGGGCCGGGACCACCTCCTCCAAATGGCTTTCTCAAATTCCCTTCTCATAATTTACTTCCGGCTAACCTCTCCTTTTCTGAATTTTCCTAGAATTTTTCAACCGTACTACAATCTCTTCCTACCTTAATGCCTGTTTCTGTCTTACTTCTCCACTAGACTATTGCCTCCTTTCAGAGAAGCACATTTGCCTGATTTATGTTCATATACCCATGCATGCTACTGGGGAGAACACCTCCCTGAATATCCAATTCCTCAATAAACTAGAGATAACATCTACCCCAGCTGTCTCATAAGGATATGCAGGAGATTCCATGAGATAACAATGTAAAGTACCCCATAAAGTGCTATATAAACAGGTGAGGGAGGTAGTCAGGCAATATTTAGGGACGCTATAGTGTGCCTTGAGCTGTGATTCTCTTACTTTGTTAAGAATAACAATTCAAGGCATTGATTTATAATGCAGATATTGTCTCTCATCCAGAGGGTTTGTGGGGGGAGCGCTAAGGTAAGACCTAAGAATCTGCATTGTAACAAGTACTGTATGTCTTATGCTAGTGGAGGTTCTCAACCTTGGTTGCATTTCAGAATCACCTGGGAGCTTTTAAAATTCGAATGCCCATGACTTACTTCCAACCAACTAAATCACAATCTCTGGAGACAGAACCAGGCATCAGCATCTTTCAATATGCTCCAAATGACTGAATACAAATTCAGTGCTTGAGAACCCTTGCACAAGAGAAATACTGCTCAAAATAGTGGTTCCCAAAACTGACGCTGAGAAGGACCATGGTAGGCTTTCTAAACCAACTGATGCCCAGGCCTTCCCACAGGCCTGCTGAATCAGAATCTCCAAGGAGGCAGGGCCACTGGTTTCTTACAGTTGTAAAATGTTCCTCTACGTGATTTTCATGATCACATCTGGAATTGCTAACTCTAAAAATATTCAATACCAAACTCCCCATGCAAAGGACACAGAAAGATCTTTCAGAGAATGGAAGTATCTACGATATCCTGGACATCCTGTTTGGTGAATTATGTGATAGGTCATGATGACTGATGAGGTGAATATTATTTTCCCTCTCCTACAAGTGAGAACTATAGACTGAGAGAGATCACACCAAGCTGTGCCTGCTACAGAGTCAAGTTATTAACTCCAGGGGCTTTCAAAGATTGGTTTTTAGACCAACAGCATCATCTTGAGAGGATGTGGAGAAATAGGAACACTTTTACACTGTTGGTGGAGGGTAAACTACTTCCACCATTGTGGAAGACAATGTGGTGATTCCTCAAGGACATAGAAATAGAAATTCCATTTGACCCAGCAATCCCATTACTGGGTGTATACCCAAAGGATTATAAATCATTCTATTATAAAGACACACGCACATATATGTTCACAGCAGCACTGTTTACAATAGCAAAGACCTGGAACCAACACAAATGCCCATCAATGATAGACTGGACAGGGAAAATGTGGCATATATACGCCATGGAGTAATACACAGCCACAAAAAATGATGAGCTTGTGTCCTTTGTAGGGACATGGTTGAATCTGGAAACAATCATTCTCAGCAAACTGACATAAGAACAGAAAATCAAACACTGCATGTTCTCATTCATAGGCAGGTGTTGAACAATGAGAACACATGGACACAGGGAGGGGAGCATCACACACTGGGGTCTGTTGGAGGGGGGCCAAGGGAGGGACAGCACGGGGTGGGGAGGTTGGGGAGGGATAACATGGGGAGAAATGCCAGATGTGGGTGACAGGTGATGGAGGCAGCAAACCACATTGTTATGTGTGTACCTGTGCAACAATCCTGCATGATCTGCCCATGTACCCCAGAACCTAAAGTACAATTGAAAAAAAAAAAAAGAAACGCAAATTTCTCAAGCCTCACTATAGACTTCCTCAGAAGCTCAAGGATGAGGCCTACCCACCTGTGATTCGGCCAGACCTTCATGTGATTTCACTGCACTCTAAAGTTTGAGAACAACTGCTTTACACTACTCCTGTTTCTGATTCTGAAGCTCCTCACTGCTGAGCTCACTGAAATCTTACACTAGTTCCTGAGCTGACCCTTCCTGACACAGAAAGAATGTACTCCACTCTGTTTCTGGTTCCCCAAAAAACAGTTGGCTTTCTCAGAAATATAATGGAAGGTAAGAGGTGAGATAAGAATATTAAGGAAGAGCAGAGCTGTTTTTTGTTGGTGCTGGTCATAGGATACCATGCAGGATGCTTTGGCCTGGATCAAAGAGGCTAGAAAAATCAAAGTTCCAGTTTGCCTCAGACAAAGGGGTTTCCCAGGATACTGGCATTTCAGTGCTACTTTTGTGAAAGTCACAGGGAGATAGGAATGGTTTGGTCATGCTAAAAGGGTTAGGGCCAGTGTAGGCACCTCCAAATAAAACACCCGCCCCTGCAACTCTTGTTCTCCTGTTCTGTTCACTGAGTCATAGCCTTCTCCCCATCCATGGGCACTGGTCCTAGAACCACCCTTCTGCCATGCAGTTTGGGAAGCTCATGCCAGTCACCCTCTTCCACAAGTGGGACCCTTCGTCACCCTGCTCTAGCACAGTAGCTGTCAAACTTGGCAGCATATTAGTAACATGTGGGAAGTTTCAAAAAAAAAAAAAAAATACACAGCCTCACCCCATACCAACTGCATCAGAATCTCCAGAAGGTGGGACCTGCTTGTTTTAAAAATCTGCCCAGATGATTCCAATATGCTACCATACCATAGTTGGGAACCTCTGCTCTAGCTGATACCACCTTGCAGGAATGTAAGGTCTTCCCTTGAACCCGACTGCATCCTAGATTCCCTCGAGGTGTATACACTGTCCTGACATATTGGTGGCTGCAGTCTGCTCCACCAGGTGCTTGCCTATCAAAACCACATTTCTTTCCTGGTATCCACTCCCTCTGGATTGGCATCAACGTCAAGAAGCTGCCTTCCTCCAACCCTCACTCCACCTTCCCAGTTGTAAGTCTCCTTGGGAGGCTGGGCATGGTGGCTTACACCTGTAAACCCAGAACTTTGGAAGGCTAAGGAGGGAGATTTGTTTGAGTTCAATACAAGTCTGAGCAACACAGTGAGACTCCCATCTCTAATACTAGATAGATAGATAGATAGATAGATAGATAGATAGATAGATAGATAGATAGATAGATAGATAGATAGATGATAGAAAAGTAGTCTCCTTAGGGCCAGCTGCATAACGGAAATTCTTAGAAAAGCTAAATTTTACATTAAAGAAGATCCACCAACCTATCCTGATTAAAACTCATAATCTGTGATTGTACAGAATCAGACTGGATACATAGAAAGAACACAGGCTAAATATCTTTTCAAGTACAGAGTATAATGGTATCTGATTCTAAAGGCTAAGAAAAGTGAAAAGGTTATTTCCTCTCCTTTTATAGTAAATTAAAATTAAGTAAAGCTACCATGTGGTTCCCAAATGCCAATGATCCACGAATCTATACTAATGCATCTCAAAAAACTTTACCAGTCCCTGTCAAAAAGATAAAACTAAGTATAGTGCACTTAGTTTTTCATAAATCTAAATGTATTTAATTTTTAAAAAATTGTCCTTTGTTCTATGTTTACTTCCTTATCTTTATTATTCAAATTATCGACTGTTTTCCTTTTATAAATAGACTTTTATTTTGGAATAATTCTGATACACAGAAAATTGCAAAGATGGTATAGAGAATTATAGTATATGTCACACAGTTCTCCCCATTGTTAACAACTTATATTTCTTTAGGATATTTGTCAAAACCAAGAAATAGACATTGGTATATTACCATTTACTAGACTCTGAATATTTAGATTTCACCAGTTTTTCCTTTAATTTCCTCTTTCCGTTCGAGGATCCAATCCAGAGTACCGTATTGCATTAGTGGTTGGACTCATTTTTTTTATTGGTAGCAATTGTAAATAGTATTTAGATGTTTTGAGAGGGTTGTTTTCATATATGGCAAAACAGAAGAAATGGTAACCCTATGTTGAGCCTCAAAATTCATTTCCTTGGTATATGGAACTATGAAATATAAAAGTTTAAAACCAAGAATACAAATGAATACTTACTAGACTTTAACTTAGCACTATACGTCTTCAAAAGCCTTAAAAACAAAGCTATTCTTACATCATCAGGCTTAATTTAAATGATTAAAATGTAATATTTAATATGACCCATGGAAATGAATTCTGAAAGATTACTCAATAACATTTCACTATAATAAATATCTAGAACTCCTTATTGCCTGAGATTCTTCTGGACTATCCTTTCAATGATGTTTGTATGGGGAACAGCTTTGGAAGATGGAGACCATCTCCTTCCAAAGCAAGGAGCAGGCATGTTTACTTCCCACTATAAAAGATTCAGGTTTCCTAAATTCAGAATTTCTTTGTTGTAATACAATGCGTATGTGCTCAGGTGTCGCCTGGCTCTTTCCGCTATTACCCTCTGAGAATTAAGGCTCAAGATATCAGAGTAAGAAAATGTTGCTATTCTGGCTATTGCCAATGCCAGAGTAATAAAGTCCTTTGTCTCTGACCCAGGAGTCTCCTGTCTTCTGCCAGCATAGATAAAACTGCAGCAAGCTAACACCTGTTAACTTGTAAGTAGGATAAAATTTCAGACTTTCACAGTTGTTGAGGTTGGATTTCCATCTTCCCCTAACAATTAAGAGATCTGTTAAGAGTAAGCCTCCATTCCCCATTTCCATTTTCCTGCAAGACAAAAATCAGCTAATGATAAATAGGACACATACTGCCCATCTTATCACAGGCAACTTAACTCTCATATACACTACTGGTTAATACCTTTGGGTATTAATGTTTGCCACCCCATTTCAGAGTACAAATGTTTAAACAGTATCCAACAACACCTAAAGGTAAATAGTCATTAAAAATCTCTGTACTATTTCAATATTCATTGATGAGCACTAGGATATTGTAGCATTAATCAAAAACATTTTAAAAACCAAAAAGATTCGGCAGATCATGGACTTAAAAAATTAAAAGGAGATAAAACTAGTTGATGAAAAAGAATAATTTCATTTAAAAGATATATGGTTACCACTGGAGAGAAAAAAATGTATAAGAATATTATTGTAGTAAAAGTTTCTACAAGAAAGGAAAAGAAAGACAGTAGAAAACCACTGGATATAATAAAAGTGATGAAGAAGGAGTTAATATTATTAAAAGATGGTGAACACCAAAAAATATAGGGGCCATAACTCTCTGATAAGCTCATGAGTGAAGAAGAAAGAAAGAAGAAGGAGGAGGAGGGGGAGAGGGAAGAGGAGGAGCAGGAGGAGGAGGGGGAGGGGAGGAGGGGGAGGAGGAGGAAGGGGAGGAGGAGGGGCAGGAGGAGGAGGGTGAGGAGGAAAGATAAAGAAGAAAGAAGCAGCAGAAGCAGCAGCAGCTGCCCACCAAGGATACAGCCAGGTTAAAATCTATTTTTATTGTTCAGGAGTCTTTCCTTATGCTGATTTTCCACGGTATGTCAGTCTTGGACAACAAAGTATGAAAACCATGATAGGGTGGTTCCCAGGAGGTACAACTCACAAATACTCTACATGAACAATTGTTGAAGTCTTTTGAGATGCAGTGCATTTCCAAAAGGGATGGACTTATTCCTTCTCCTCTTGTATGCAGACTCAGACACCTCCAGTATATAATCTAATTGTTTTTACATTAGTTATAATAAAATCAAAATGACTTCTGTATTATTAGTAGTTTCCTCAGACTGTTGCAACAAGTTAGCAAAAACTGGGTGGCTCAAAACAACACAAATTTATTCTCTAACATTTCTGGAGGCTAGAAGTCTGAAAGCACGGTGCACGGTGTTGACTGAGCCATGCTCCCCCTGAAGGCTCTAAGAAAGAATCCTTCCTTGCTATTTCCTAACTTCTAGTGGCTGCTAACATTCTTCACTCTCCTTTGCTTATAAGCATATCTTGCAATTTCTGTCTCTGCCTTTGCATAGTGCTCTCTCTATGTGTTTAACTCTGTATCTTTATGTCTAAACCCCTCTCTAGTAAGGACACTAGCCATTGGATTAGGGCACACCGTAATCTAGTATGACTTTCTCTTAACTTGATTACATCTGAAAAGACTCTGTTTTTAAATAAGGTCATATTTGTGGGTTCTAGGAGTCATGAATTTTGGGGTAAATTATTCAAGCCAGTAAAACCTCACATCTAATTAAAAATAGCTGAGTAAATTTTTATTCATAATCCTGGGGTTTTCCTTCTAAGAAGCTTGTTTCAGTGGTAGAAACTGGACGTGTCTACCATGGCATCACTCATCTAATAAAATTAACCTGTATCTTAATTACCTAAAACCAGGATTCTAGTTTCCCATCTCTTCATTTTAAGATATTGATCATTATTTTTACACAAATAATATGGAAAACCTAATATTCCATTTTATTAAGTCAGACACAGATTCCTAAATTGATTATTTTTAACAACAGAATAGTCAAGAGAAATTATTTTGCAACTGTCAGGTAACCATAAGACACCCACTAATATAACAAATATTTTATCAGACTACTAAAAATTTTAGGTTCCCACAAAATGCTCAGCAACAAATTACTGTAATGTAGGGAGGGTACTTAACAGATCATCTGAGATGTAGTTCTAATTTGGGAGAATGGAAAATCAATGTGAACCACATACCATGACTACATAATTACAAACTCATGAAATTACAACTCTTTCCAGGAAACCACTACATCACTGTACCTTTTTAAAAATAATAAAATTTAAATATATTACTCTAGATGGACTTTTTAGCATAAGGAATGTGAATTACCTGAAACCTTATTCTGTAGTTGATGTTTGAGTATCAACAGGAAAAAATATAACTGATTAGTTGATTGTTGCACAAAAAGAAAACATATTTGTGCATTCCTAAAATACAGGAAGAATAAGTTTTTTGTTATATCTGAAAAAAAAAATTTTTAAAGAAATATAACTATATGAGGGTCTAAAATAAGGAAAAAAGGAAATTATTTTTTCTCCACTTTTACCATAATCTCCCTTAGTTCCCCTTCAATTCTATCCTCCACTCTTTTTTTGAAGAAGGAAGGATACAGAGAAAATTTCTGGCCACTAAAAGATTCCATTGCAGCCAGGCTCAGTGGCTCATGCCTGTAATCCCAGAACTTTGGGAGGCCAAGGTGAGTGGATCACTTGAGGTCAGGAGTTTGAGACTAGCCTGGCCAACATGGTGAAACCTCATGTCTACCAAAAATACAAAAATTAGCCAGACATAGTGGTGCACACTTGTAATCCCAGCTACTGGGGAGGCTGTGGCACGAGAATCACTTGAACCTAGGAGGCGGAGGTTGCAGTGAGCTGAGATGGTGCCACTGTACTCCAGGCTGGGTGACAGAGTGAGACTCTGTCTCAAAAACAAAAAAAAAGATTCTGGTTGCAACATTTTCTCCTCTTTGCACCTTGAGCCTTACATGCTGTGCTCAAGCAGTTAATATTAGCATTCAGTGGTCATTTTTATCTCTGCATGAATGATTTTGGATTAGCTCAGGACTTAAAAACATATAAAAAGAGTTCGATTACTAAAGAGGTCTCAAACAATATCCTTCATGGATACTTAAGTATGTAAGATTGTATCTAATGAAAAGTGATGCTAACCATTAAGAATATAAGGTGCTTTTTTTCCCCCAGCAAGTATTTCTATGAGCATAAGCTGATCATTCACTATTTCTGTTATTTATGCTTCCATAAATTAAGAAGGGAGTTGAACAACCAGAGTCCCTCCTTGTTCCATAATTTGCAATCTGTTTTAAAAAAATCAAAGGTTATTTTTCTTTTGAAGACCAGGCCAACTTCCAAAGAATCAATATCCTGTACCCTGTACTTGTCACAAAGGAATAGAATTTAAAAACAACAACAAAGATGCTCATATGTTTGGAAATTTTTTAAATGCCAAATATACGATTTTTAAAATAATTATACTATTTCTAAAAATATAAATAATTCATGAGTCTTATAAAGTCATAGTATAATTTATGGAATATATATGTGGACAAAAACAAAAACAAAACTATGTAGCAGAACTTTAGGATGTTGCTAAAATGGTACTTGAATAAATTTTACATTCCTAGATGCATATAGAAAAGAACACTGGTAGTCAATATATTAAATATTTAACTAAATGAATTGTGAAATGAAAAACAGAAATTTCATAGAGTAGGAAAAAGGAAATTACAAAAGAGGAGAAATAATTGAAAAATACATTATAGTAAAGAAAGTAATTCTTTAGGGGAAAACAAAACGTACTATCAGCCAGGCATAGTGACTCAGGCCTGTAATCCCAGCACTTGGGGAGGCTGAGGCTGCTTGAGGCCAGGAGTTCAAGACCAGCCTGGGAACGATAGCGAGACCTGATCTCTACTAAAAGTTAAAATTAGGCCTGACACGGTGGCTCACACCTGTAATCCCAGCACTTTGGGAGGCCGAGATGGGCAGATCACAACATCAAGAGATTGAGACCATCCTGGCCATGGTGAAACCCCGTCTCTACTAAAAATACAAAAATTAGCCAGGTGTGGTGGCACGTGCCTGTGGTCCCAGCTACTCGGGAGGTTGAGGCGGAAGAATCACTTGAACCCAGGAGGCGGAGGTTGCAGTGAGCCAAGATTGCACCCCTGCACTCCAGCCTGGCGACAGAGCAAGACTCTGTCTCAAAAAAAAAAAAAAAAAAAGGTAAAATTAACAAATTAGCTAGTGTGGCACCACACACCTATAGTGCCAGCTACTCAGGAGGCTGAGGGAGAAGTACTGCTAGAAGTTCAAGTTTACAGTGAGCTATGATCGCAGCACTGCACTCCAGCCTGAGCAACAGAGCAACACTCTGTTTCTTAAAAAAAAAAAAAAAAAAAAAAAAAGCGGGGGTGGGATGAGGAGAGAGTAGTTACAAAAAATTCTAACAAGATTGATCCAGTAGAAGAGTGAAGGCAAGAATAAAACAAAATAAAATCAAATAGGAGGTATGCTTTTACATAATTAGTAGATTTTTAAATCCATGAAAAAATTTAAAAGCTAATATAGCAAAATACTGAACTATATTAAACTACACATGGATGTCTGTTAAGATATTATATATAATTTTTAATGTGTCTAAAATATTTCATGATATAGAGATTTTTTTATCTCAGGCCAGTTGTTGGTATTTGGTGACTTAAAACTGATCAGATGTGGCTCTAAAATACCTTAGAAAGGAAACGCATAAATGTGAGCCTCTGTGTGGAGGATGTGCTTGCCATCAGGTAAGAAGATTATAAGGCTCATTATTAGTTTTTATTTTTTCTGTTCATATTCACTGTACATTTTTATAGTGGGAGGTATAATACGCTCTCCCAGACCTGTCCAGGCTGGACTTTTTGCTACACATCTGACATACAGTTGAATGAACAGGAGAAACCACTCAATTTTCTAACACCTGGATTAATTCATTCACTTATTTGTTTCATTCAGCAGATACTTATTGTCTTCTGGGTACAAATATTATGTTAAATGCTGAGAATATAGTACAAGTTCCCATAGGCGCTTCTTAGAAACTTCTTATGGAACTTACAGTCTAGGGGCGTGGAAGATTGTCTTATTATGAAGCAGGACGTGGAGGACTGCTGCTGGTGATCCTGACATGCTTCCCGTCATGAGCAGCATCAGAAACTAGCACTAAGAATGTGTAGAAGCCACCAAAGATTTCACTAGAAATTCTTTACAAATTGCCACTTTACCTCAATGATGCTATCAGAATCAGTATTTATGGAATATTTCCCACATCCAAAGCTCTGAGTTCCATGTTTGTCTTGTTTAACAGATGAGGAAAATGAAGTATAGGAGGCATGAGTAAATTGTCTAAGGACATACATATATTAACTGGCAAAGTCAGGATTTGAGTTTAGGTCATTCTAGCCCTAACAATATTCTTAGTCTCTAAGTTTTACTGTCCTCAAACCACAGATTTGTCCTGGAGTTAGAAATCACAACCAAATAATGGGTACAATTTGTTAACGCAATTCAAGAAGTTTAAAATTTTTTAAAATTTAATCAGAAAGACAGCAGGACCTCAAGGAAACAGCATTTAGTCTGTCCAAAAATCTAATTGCTATGTGGAATACCTATTGACCCCATTCAGAATTACCAAAGCAACCACTCTGCCATCCAGAGTTATAAAATCATTTCCAGATTTTCAAGAGAAGAGAAAACAAAGGCAGAAAGTAATCAGCGTAGAAAGTCCAAAAGCATTATTAGGCTGACTTCCTTTACATTGTACCTGATTCCTCTGAGTTGAGGCTCTAGTCAAATAACATCCTCCTACTTTCATCCCTATTCCTCCTTGCTCCACCTCTTATTCTGTCTACCTTCTCTGGTTTCTTTCTGCCCCTTTCATGCACCAAGATCCTCCATCAAAGCCTCTGGCCTTTGCACATGCTAATTCAACTGCCTGAAAAGTTGTTCTGCTCCCATTTCACTCGCCTGTCATTTTTGAACTTTGGAAGTAATATTATTTCCTCAAGAATGTCTTCCCCGACCAACCAGATGAGGTCAGGTCTCCCAGCAAGTGCTCTCAGAGCAACATTTAATTCTTTCCAGCATTTATCATTTCTATCATTTACAAAGACTTCTCAGTAGTTGTCTGCATCATGCCTGTCATGCCCACTAAAGGACAAGCTTCATGAAGGCAAGAAATGCATCATCTGTTGTTTATAGCTATATCCCTTTCATGGGCCCATGGCAGGCACTCAACTCATATCTATTGTAAATGAGGGTTGAGAACATACATTGAGTATCTGAGAATTTTGGCTTTTTTCTATTCCACTGTAAATCCCTCATGTCAGCTTTCTAGCCACTTAAACTCCACATGCCTGAGTTTTTATGAGTGTCTATGGGGAAAATCAAGTCCACCTGCTCTTTTTCTACCTCATAAGTGCAAAGAAAAGGCTGTTATAGTAAAACAAAAATGTGGCCAGGCGCAGTGGCTCATGCCTGTAATCCCAACACTTTGGGAGACTAAGGCAGTTAGATCACTTGAATTTGAGAACAGCCTGAGTAACATGGTGAAACCCCATCTCTACTAAAAACGTAAAAGTTAGGCAGGCATGGTGGCACATGCCTGCAGTCCCAGCTACTCGCATGGCTCAGGTGGCAAGATCACTTGAGCCTGGGATGCAGAGGCTATAGTGAGCCAAGACTGTGCACTGCACTCAGGCCTGGGAGATAGCATGATACCCTGTCTCAAAAAAATAAAAAAAAAAAACAAGAAAAAAAAATCAAATGTAGCCCTGATCAATTATCCTCCTCCAAAAAGGCTATAAGCCCTCAAAACACTCAATACCAATAGTACATATTCTCTGGTCTTTATTACTTTTTCTTATTTTATAGTGGTCACACCTCATTTACTGGAAAGTAAGGTATTTTTATTAATGCATAAGAAAATAATTGTAGTTCATGACATCACCATGAGAATAATTGTGATTTATTTTTTGATTCAAACCAGTTAATGTCAAAAACAATACTTCTACTACTTTCTACTTTCTGTTCAATTACAATTAATAGTTCACTCTGGTTTCAAAAAAATTGCAAGAGTAGATTTGGAAAAGACATTATATAATGAAAAGGTTAGTTTTAGAATCAGAATTAAAATAGAAAATTCTATTATAAAATAGCTAATTAGTTCCATACATGGAAATATCATTAGTTAGTGCTACTTTGATTTTTTTAAAAAAAACTTATGGCTGAATATGTCTTTTAAGTTTATAGCTAATATCTTGAATATTAACAGATGAAATAACTCTTTAGATACTTAATTGGGGGAAAGAATATTATACCAGAAAGAAAATAAATGACTTTCTATTCAAATAGGTTAGAAACAGAGCTTAGGAACAGAACTCATGCTGACAGCAGCTGTCACTTTCATTTTTCTTTTCTCCCAGCACCAAGACACCTGACCTGTATAAATTGGCAATGGGCCAATATATTTTCTTCAGGATACAGAGTTAAGACCACTTGCAATCTTAACAATGCCATTAAGGCAGTTGATGCATTATACATGATGATAGACCTAGAGCAACCTTGCTTTAGTCCCAAGAGAAAGCAAAATTTACTTAATCCCTGCCCCCAAATTTTTTTCCTATAATGCAAAGAGAATTAAATCATGAAACCTGAGACTTTCCTGAAACTACACTGATTACAAGATGGCAGAGGAGCATATGTCTGCATAAGCCTGCCAGGGAGGAAATGCACACATCATCAAGCTCATCCAGGAGATACTAAATGATGACTAGTGGCAGATAAAATGTGAAGTTAGGAAATATACCTGGAATAACTGATGTTATACATGAGGAAAAAATAAACACTTTATCAGTTTGTTTATTAGATTTGTGTAGCCCTTTCCCTCTCTTCCTGTTTGTGGGCTGTGTATGTTATGGAATGGAGGGTAAGAGAGGTCCGGGGGGGATGGGTATTTTGAAGCATTTTGGCAAGGATACAGCCAAATACCTTCTAGTCTCTTGGCAGGATAATGGTATGTTTCAGTTTAGTTACTCTTGCCCATAAAACCTCACATTTACTCCAGATGTGGATAAATTTACACACAGGCACAAGATGGGCATAAGAACTGAGTCATGTGTTTGCCATGTGCAAGGCAGCAACATATTTCAAACTATAATGATTTAGAAGTGATGGTGCTCCCCTGTGCTCAGCAATACACAATCCAACTATGGAGAACAAAGAAGGACTAAAAATAAACTCCAAAATGAAATACTTTAAAAAAAAAAAAAAGGCTGGGGGAGAGCGGGGAGGGGAGTCTTTAGAAGGCATTTGGTTTTTGGAATAAAGAAAATTTTATATTGGAATAATTGTGACTCACCTGAATTAAAACATCTTCAATTTTGGCTCATTAAAACAACTACTAAAAGAGATGGTAAATTACAAATTGTAAATTGTAGAAGTGCTGTAATTAAAATCTTTTCATTCTAATTCCTCTGCTGTTATGATCATTTATTTCCACAGGGAGGATAAACTATAGTAGATTATAGCATACATTCTGGTGCCAGACTTCCTTGCTTAAAATTCTTAGGCAAGTTAGTTAAACTTTCTGTAGCTTAATTTCTTCATCTGCAAAATGAGGATAATAATGTTATTACTTGGAGATAAAATAACTTAAGATATATGAAACACTTAAGACTAGCACATAGTAAATATCATACAAGCATTTGCTATTACTCTAACTACTACCAGTACTTTCATTAATCCTAAATCCAGTTACTAGTATTGATCCCAACTGAATATCATATGATTCAAAGACATATAGATTGCATAAGACAGGAAATCCCTGGTGTTGAGTACTAAAATACAAAACTTTGACATCGATGTAAAACAGAAGTACAGTAAATCATATTTTTTAATTCTATTGAGTGTCATTAACTAAAAAGAATATTCCATTAGTAGCCTTAAGGAAGCAAAATGAGTTTTGAGTTACAAGGAGAAGAGGTTAGCTCTTCCAAATGACTAGCATTAAACTATTGGTGGCAGTTACTAGCCCCAAACACTGAGTTAGGGAGCCTGAGTTAATAGTATATGAAAGCATAATCTTTCTACAGGACTGCAATATAGAGTAATTATTAATCAATGAAACTAGCTCACTATGACTTACATACACTAACCATCAAAACTGTAATATTTTCAGCTATACTTTTGTTCAGTATTTAAAATACTTCTGTGAGAATATCATAGATCTTGAATGAGTAATAGAGAAAATTAATGAGTCTTCCTTCTCATACAATTCACTATTAAAAACGAAAGTACTTAAAAATGGGCAGGAGCTCAAACCCACAGGAATCAAGGGACATGGTTTCCTGTGTTGGCCCTATTTACAATTACAGAGTCATCTCTAAATCAGAAGATCCTAATATTGTTTCCCATCATCACTCTGAAATTCAATTCAATAATTTTTCATTAAATTGCTGTAAGATGAACACTACTTATAGAATCATTTTTTTAGGAAGTTGAGCTCTTATTCTTGTGGGATCCTGAGGTTTTTAAAAAAAAAAACATTTATGTCAGTAATTAGAGGAGAATGAAGTCATTAAAATATAATAGTGTTTAAAGCCAGCCTACCTACAGCTAACAATTAAATATTCATGTATGAAGTTCTATTGACAAATATTTTTTAAAGTCATTTAAGTTTCATTACTAGTCAAATTGACATTAAGTCATGGCTAAACTGTTTCAGAGAATGGACTTGAAAATAAAGTGTTGCAAGTCAACTAATTTTAAAATTTGTGTATTTGTGGTTAACTTGGTTTTGATTAGCATAGGAAGTTACCATGTTCACATCTACACCATTTGAAATTTCCTCTCCTGTCCGAGAGAACCTATGTGAGGTATCTGCATGCTCATGCCACAACCTGTAACACCTGCACCTGAACTTTCTCTTTGGTCCACACAACGAGTTTTGCTCTCAGAGTTTTAACTTAACAGTGAGAGTCCTTAACATAAATCACTCAGCAAGTGCAGCAAGGAAAACATAAAAAGAGATTTTAACACACAGGTAGTTGTATCTGCCGAACAAACCTATAATTGCTTCATTAATTGTTTGTGATCACTTTAATCAACTGTATTTACACACACTCTGTTAAAGAATCTATGTTCCCTAGCAGACAAAATGGAGACCAAAACCCACCTCAATTTATGGTATGTGAACTATATCTCAATATAGCTATTCTTTTCAGAAAAAAAAAAATCCCAATTACCATGGCAGCAGGAGACCCTCCAAGGACTGAAGGCCCTCAATTGACACTCTGCCTATCAGCTGGCCCTTAAAATGCACATCACTGAGCTTGTTTACTTGGATAGAAGCCTCCCCATCTCCACAGAGCCAAGGAAAATGCTTGAAACTTGGATTTGAAATTTGGTGATAAAATTAGGAGCTTAAGTGACAACTTCTATAAATAGATCTGTTTCAAAAGGAAAAAAAAATCATTTCTAAAGCCATCTTCCTAAGCCATGTGACTTAATTACTGTCTAGGTGACTAAGTATTATCCAAGAGCCTTATCCAAGAGTTTCTGGAGAAGCTACTGAAGTGATAATTCAAGGCAGAAAGCATGTTTCTCAAAGGCAAGGGGAAGTTGTAAATAAGGAGGGCACTTTGGAAGAGGAATGCTGTTGCTGAGTTGTTCTATTGGTAAAGAAAAATGAAAATGAGAGAAAAGGAAAAAGCCTTAGTATAGATTACTTGGCGAAAGTGGCTGTTGCTTACATTTTATCTCAAAGACAGCCTCCAAAACAAAAGTAACCTAAAAAGATATTTGAAAAAACACACAGGTCTCTACTTCAGAAGATACATCATTGATGCAATGGTACGGATGGCTCTGGACTAATAATGCATGCAGCAAAATTTACTGCACATCAAGGTCTGGTTTTTGTTGTTGTTTTATTTTTAATTGCTTACTCTTCTTACTCCTATAGAAAGAGCCAAGATTCTGTATGGTAATGCAGTTTCAAGAATCAATAAGGAAATTTGATAGCTAGGTAAGCCAAAGCAGATTAACCTGTGTTCATCTTTTCTGTTGCAATAAACATAAGCCACCTTGACAGTTTAATAGCCACTTTTGTGCTTCCCATGGCCAAAAAAGAAACAATACAAGCACTTCTGTACTATTCAATTTGAATTGGAGTTGGAAAAAAATCTGCATCCCATAATAGGCTATGTTAAGTACTGTCATTAAAAAAAAAATGGAAGGCAGTCACTAAACTGTAACCAATATTGTACATTAACTAAACTCTGTCTCTAATGACAAGCTGAGAACATACTTCACTCAAGAAAGGAGTCCACAGTGTTATATAGCACCATATAATTTTGGGTTGTTGTTGTTTTTACAAACAATACATTTTAAAAGCTATCTTAAGAAATGCTATTTCTCTAAGATGTTGTATGCCTTTTGAGTTATTCAGGTATTGAGAAATATGGTCCTCATGGAGAAATCTAGAAAAGGTGACATGAGAAATCTTGAATATAACTTGAGATCACAAGGAATTTTCTATCACTGCTGTTCAAGTTCACAGGAATTACAAAGTTAGCCAGGAAGGCATCTGTTGTTCTGACAGTCACTGTATTTACAATTTTCTAAGTGATTTCTTGCAGCTGTTCTCTACTAGTATTCTTTTTTTCCTGTCATTGACACATTCACTGGGGAAAACTAAAAGATTAAGGCAGGATTTTAAAAAGATATCCCTTTTTTAAGAAAGAGGAAATGGAAATCTGACTTAGAAAAATGAGTGCAAAAGGAATCTAGAGACTCCGCTAGCGGCATAGGTGCCTGCTGGGGGATAATATTGTGCTTAATTAGAAATTGATCATGGAGTGCCCATCCCAGGGAGGAAGACAGATGTGAACAGAAGTAGAAAAACTATTCTGGATAAAAACTCAGGGTTCCTCCTTGCTACTAACTCAAATTCCTTGTTACTTTGTTTCCACAGATGGCAGTGACAATTTTCAGTTTGCCTAAATATAATTTTTATGTAAGTGAATGTAACTATACTACCACCAGACTAAAAGGTTCCCTAGAATCATAATAACCTCTCCCATCCTTAAGTATTACTTTCTCCTCTGACACCTGCCCCTCAACACACAGCCCTCTCTCCAATTCCTTTAATCATTTCCAGACTTCAGTGGTGACCCACACTCGTTTGCTTTCTTATCCATCTTTTCATTGCAACTATAAATACAATTAAGATTTTGATACAATGATTCTTGAGTACACTCAGTTCAGTCAAATGATGAGTAGTAAACAGTTAATTACCAGTCAAAAGTAAATTCTGTGTAATGGATGTCTCTGTACAGACTCATTGTTAAGGATTAGAAATCTAATCCAAAGACAAGTTGGGAATGCTCAGATACAGTAGTTTAGAAATAACTTCAGCTAGCCGGGCGCGGTGGCTCAGGCCTGTAATCCCAGAATTTTGGGAGGCTGAGGCGGGTGGATCACGAGGTCAAGAGATCTAGACCATACTGGTCAACACGGTGAAACCCCGTCTCTACTAAAAATACAAAAAAATTAGCTGGGCATGGTGGCGCACGCCTGTAGTCCCAGCTACTCGGGAGGTTGAGGCAGGAGAATTGCTTGAACCCAGGAGGCGGAGGTTGCGGGGAGCCAAGATCGCGCCATTGCACTCCAGCCTGGGTAACAAGTGCAAAACTCCATATCAGAAAAAAAAAAGAAAAGAAAAGAAATAACTTCAGCTAATAAAAATATTTGGTGGCCATTACTCTTTACTATAATCATAAGAGATCAAATAATTTAACTAAAAACACTATCAGAACTATGCTAACAGTCATAATATGCCTGACTGGTCATGATCTTTTATTAGTGAGATAATAAATCATATCTCTACAAAGATGTCTACTTTTACTTTTTAACCCCAAGAAAATCTGTTCCCTGCCCCATCTATATGCATTCCTAACATATAGAAAGGATTTGCCATTCTTCTCTTAGTTTTCTAAAATTCATACTATGGTTATTTCCCTCATACATTCATTCAAACAAAAATAAAACAAGCTTTGGCCTGGAGTGTGTCTTTATCATTCTTGCCCAAGACAAATGATATGACAGAAAAACTACCCAAATGCATAACCAAATTTGAAAGAAATGCCTAAAGGGTCTTTATGTAGATCATCATTTCAGTTTAAGGATTAAAGATCATAAAGGAGAAATTGTTAGATACCTCCAAAATGAATTAGATACGTATACCATGAGTATAAATAAAATACATTTCAATTTTTATGCCTATCTTATATTACATACTATAGAATATACAGTGGATAATACATATAAAAGTCAGCTCTGGAGTTTGATAATCTAGATTCAAACTGCAGCTTTGTAACTGCTTACTATGATAATCTAGATTCAAACTAGATAATCTAGATTCAAACTGCAGCTTTATAACTGCTTACTATGTTACTTTCACAAGTTGTGTAACTTCTCTGTGCCTCGGTTTCAGTAAATTAGGATAATAGTTATATTTATAATCACAGGTTGTCTTGAGGATTGAATGGCACATACAAACCCATGTGACTAAGATATCATACAATAAATGGGTTAGTTATTATTGTAATAGTTATTACTATTAGTATTATAATACTGATTAAAGCCGATATAACTGTTAATTTTAATTAGCCCCATCAGCCTTCTGTTTCAAGACAAAACAGGCTATAAGGCAGCAAACTGCACGGCTGAGACTCTGTTGCCACAACTCATCAATTGCAACGTCCTTTGTCTTAGGAATCCAGAATGATGATTCTTCATAATCACAATTAAAGTTGTATTCCCAAAGTATTCTGCTTAGTTGAGGCTTTACCTTTAAAAAAAATTTTTTTTTTGAGACAAAGTCTTGCTCTGTCACCCAGGCGATCTCGGCTCACTGCAACCTCTGCCTCCTAGTTCCAAACAATTCCTGTCTCAGCCTCCCAAGTAGCTGGGATTACAGGTGCCCGCCACTATGCCTGGCTAATTTTTTTGTATTTTTAATAGCAATGGGGATTCACCATGTTAGCCCAATGGTCTCGATCTCCTGACCCTGTGATCCGCCCGCCTCAGCCTCCCAAAGTGCTGCAATTACAGGTGTGAGCCACTGCACCCAGCCTATTTAAAAATTAGTTTAGAAGTCCATATTAATCACATAAAAGTTTTCCCTAAACAGATGCATAAATTAAGAATTTAATTTTTAAATGAACTGAAAATAAATGTAAGTGAAAGGTTAATATGTCTCATGAAAGGAACAAAAAGTATCTTTCTTTTCTTGCATAAACACTTTATCTTTGTAGCTCTTGAAAAAAATTCTTTTCAAGTTTTAATAGAACTTTCATATCAGAATTATGCAGCACAGCTATGTGAACAAGATAAACTGATTTCAATGAAGCTGATGATGTCCCTGCAGATAACATAAATCATTATGTTAAGGAACAATCACCAAAATGTGTTTGTTTTTACACTAAATACAAAATTGCAATCAACATCAAAATCCAGATTGTAGGAAATTACATAGCATAAACAATCTGGTTTCTTCAACAAATAAATTGCAAGGGAGAAAAAAGAGAAAGATAATTTTTAAAAATTATTTTTAAAACCTACACAGGCAAAATTAAACTATAGGCGTACATGCTTTGGTGATAAAACTATAAACAAAAGCAAGAAAAGGATTACCATAAAAGTCAGGATAGTGTTTACAAATCTTATAAGAGGAGGACGAAAAGGGCCTGGGTTTGGGAAGCAGCAAATAAACAGCTCGCCAAGCTCTATTTTTTTTTTAATTTGAGACAGAGTTTTGCTCTTGTTGTTTAGGCTGGAGTGCAATGGCGCAATCTTGGCTCTCCAACCTCCGCCTCCCAGGTTCAAGGGATTCTCCTGTCTCAGCCTCCTGAGTAGCTGGGATTACAAGTGCCCGTCACTAAGCCCAGCCAATTTTTGGTACTTTTAAGAGAGACGGGGTTTCACCATGTTGGCCAGGCTGGTCTCAAACTCCTGACCTCAGGTGATCCGCCCCCCCTCAGCCTCCCAAAGTATTGGTATTACAGGCATGAGCCACCACGCTCGGCCAAAGCTCTATTTCTTGAACTAAATGGTCAGCAATTCCTCAAGAATCCAGAACTAGAAATACCACTTGACCCCACAATCCCATTACTGGGCATATACCCAAAGGATGATAAATCTTTATACTATAAAGACACATGCACACATATGTTTATTGCAGCACTATTCACACTAGCAAAGACTTGGAACCAACCCAAGTGCCCATGAATGATAGACTAGATAAAGAAAATGTAACACATATATACCACGGAATACTATGCAGCCATGAAAAAAGATGAGTTCATGTCTTTTGCAGGGACATGGATGAAGCTGGAAACCATCATTCTCAGCAAACTAACACAGGAACAGAAAACCAAACACTGCATGTTCTCACTCATAAGTGGGAGCTGAACAACGAGAACACATGGAAAGAGAGAGGGGAACATCACACACCAGGGCCTGTCGACAGGTGGGGAGTTAGGGGAGAGATAGCATTAGGAGAAATATCTAATGTAGATGATGGGTTGATGGGTGCAGCAAACCACCATGGCACGTGTATACCTATGTAACAAACCTGCACGTTCTGCACATGTACCCCAGAACTTAAAGTATGATAATAATAATAAAACTATTTGTCTTTAGTATTTCATCAACCCATACATTGTTTTATGTGAATTTCTGTGTCAATGGTATACCTTACCACAGAAAATCTTTTAAAAAATTTTTTTCCTGAAAAATGTATTCCTTTTACCAAAAGTTCAAAGACACCCAAGCAGAGCCATTTATTGACTGGTTTCTAGTCATTGTTACATTTGGAATAACACTTTAATTTTAAATTTGCATTTTTAGGATACATATGGCCATGATTGTGCTCACTGACACAAAAACTTCTTAGAGTTTAGCTTTCATTTCATATTTCCTTTGATTTACCTCAGTCAACTTTAAGGAAAAAAAGTAAAACCTTACAGGGCCCTTAAGGAAGGCATTAAGGGGTGGACTGTGTTCCCCCAAAATATATATGTTAAAGTCCTAACCCCTAGTACCTCAGAATATAACTCTATGTAAAGACAGGGTCTCTAAAGAGGTAATGAAGTTACAACAAGGTTATTAGGGTGGGCACTAGTTTAATAGGAACAATGTTCTCACAGGAAGAGATTAGGATGCAGATATACACAGAAGGAAGACCATGTAAAGACACAGGAAGAAAACCATGTACAAAGCAAGGAGAGAGACCTTGGACAAAACCAGCCCTGCCAACATCTCGATCTTGGATTTCTAGCTTCCAGAATTGTGAGAACATAAATTTCTATTGTTAAAGCAACCCAGTCTGTGGTACTTCGTTATGGTAGCCTTAGCAAACTGATATGGAAGGTAAAGGAAAAGGAAAAGTTTTAAGAGCTCCTTTTTAAAAAGGTACTGGAGGGAAGGAAAAAAATATAAAATGTTATCACTTTGATTTATGATTATTAATGAGGCATTAATTTAAAAAAAGAGACTGATAATAGATTTCATGTAAAAAGAAACATCCCAAAGAGCTAAGCACAGAGGTCAAGACAGGAGGTAACCAGCAGAGAAATAACTGGCTACTGACTTTGGATTGATGAGCAGGATTCAGCACTTTCAATGTGGTTCCTGAGAAAAGCCAGAGGAGAATTTTGAGCTAGATTTTTTAATGGACTGGAAACAAATGGAGGTGACAGGTGAGATCAGAGTGGTTAAAGCGGGGAAAAAAAAAAAACAACCTCTGGCCCTTCAGTCTGGACAAAGTTTGTATTTATCATTTCCCTGGTTTGACAGGCTTAGGAGGTTAGAAAAACCATCAACAAAGAAACTGAAATTCTCAGGTGGAAAAATCAGCAAAGACTGTGCAGCCAAGTCAGTGCTTCATGTGTTACGTATACTCATGGAGCCTTAAGATCCCAGAGTGGAGTGCACTTTGCTGACTAAGTACAAGTTTTCTGAAAAGGGATATTACTATAGACACAGCAGAGAGCTGTCTACTGGGTCCACCCTCCATGCTCCTATTTGCATTTCATCATTCCACTGACAGACACAGATGGAAATAGATAGCGAATGGCCTGTTTCCTTTCCTTTTTAATTTAACAAGGGAAAAAAGAGATACTCTACATCTGAAAAACATTATCATACAAAATAGAGAAGTGAAGCCAAGTGAACAGGGATGGGAATAAAAGGACCTGGAGATTCTAGCCCTAGGTAATTTTTTTCCCAACTATAAACAAAATGGCTCCATTCTCCCATGTTATATCCAGAAGAATCCTGATATCCTTTCTATAGGGTGGTAGTGATATAAATTAACCCACCTCTCAATTTGCCAATCTTTAGTTTGGAATAACTTTCTGGAGAGACAGGCATAATTATTATATCTAGATAACTTATAAAAAATATCAGATTTTAAGTCTTTATCAATTAGAAATACATAGGTATGTAGGATGAATTAACTGACAAAATGTCCTAATGTCTGGAATTTGCTTTAAAATACTACACACATACAAACACAAACACACACATAAAGTAAAAAGAGAAAAAAGATTGTCAAAGTATTGATAATTGTTGCTGCTGGATGATGGGTAAGAGGGGGTTCATTATAGCATTCTTTTCACTTTGATATATGTTTAAACGTTTCCATAATAAAAAGTTTTCTTTTAGTTTATATACATATGTAATTGAAAAACTCAATTCTCTTCAGACTGTGATTTGAATAGGACAATGTTATTTATTTTGGTTACTGATAATAGTTTAGTTTCAATAAAAAGCTTTACTATAGTAATATAGGTACATAAAAAACTGAACAAAGGCTTTATGGGAAAATAACTTGGCAAATGTTTATATAATGATACAGAAGCAAGCAGATACAATATTGTAGCTATATATGATACTATGTAAATATATATGTATATATACAAATCTGTGCATAAGATAAAAACCAATTAAAAGATATGTAACAAAACGAAAACAACACTTATCTTTCATTGATGAGTTTAAGGACAAGTTTTCCTTTTTTGTTCTACTTTTCTCTGCTTACAAGTGTTCTAAAATGAGCATGTACCTAATTTGTAATTAGAAAAAGGAAATGAATGTGAACAAGTGGGATTACTATTCAGATAAAGTAGAATAGATAGTTGGAACACTATTCAGAAGAAAAAAAACACCTGGCCAAAAGTCACTACACTAAACATTGAGCAGAAAGAAGCCCTACACTTGGGTGGCTTTTGGTTTCATATGCTCTCAGATTACACCATCTGCAGATCTGGTGGGGAAAAGCCCACATTCTTATGCCTCTAGCTGGTGGAGGCTTTTATTTTTGTGTTAATATTTTCACAGTTTACCTGTCATCACCAATATCCTGAGATTTCTGTCTCCAGATAGTTTTAACTCCCTGATCTCCCTGCAAATCTAATAATTTTACATTTTACTGGCAGGGATGTGGGGTGGGAGGGTCGGGATCTTTCACAACTGAAATGCAAAGGCACGAACCAACCCTGGACCCGAGTTTGTACCTCTTAGTTCTCAGTGGTAACCTTAAAGGCAAATTTCAAAAGCTATTTTCTGTGCCACAACCTAAGAAAGAATTATAGATTGGTGTAAAAGTCACTGGGGTTTTTGCCATTAAAAGTAGTGACAAAAACCACAGTGACTTTTGCACCAACCTAATACTCGCAGCTACAGCAATCCTGTAAAACACAAGTTTAACAATTCCTACAGTACCCTAAAAATTATTTTTCTGATAACTAAAAGTAAAGTTTTATTTTTTCCCAAATGGGTGATAAAACTTCAAATGATAAAGTATTTTTAAAACCTTCAAAACTGTACATTAGAAGTATCATTAAAAATTAAAATCATGTATTAAAATTTCCTCAACAAATTTCCCCACAAGCAGGAAAATTTCACTTACTTTTACTTCCACAGTCTTGCCTCCATGGTGAATGTGTCTCTCTATGTATTCAGAGGACAGCAAATCACTGCAACAACAAAAAGAAATGATGAAAATGTAAAACATGAAAATCAGAATCAAATTTACACATATCTGCTTTAACAATTCTTAACCTCCCAAATCAACACTTTATAGCTTTCTCTTGTGTGTGCTCTCTCCCTCTCTCTCTCTCTCTCTCTCTCTCTCACACACACACACACACACACACACACACACACACACACACACACACACAGAGCCCAGTGTTTCTGAAAGGACATGAGGTTGAACTGCCTGCACCCACCTGTCACTCCATTGCTGAGCACAGCTGATTCTGCTGAATCAGAAACTACTGTATGCACATCATAATTTTTGAGACATCTTGTTCTTAATTTTTTACTTTAGCTTTTAATCAAGCAGTTTTAATTGTATATTGTGCCTTACCATTTCTTTATGTGTTATACGTGATATTTTTATCTCACAAAATGTTAGTTTCCATCACAAAAGTAAAAAAAAAGGGCAAAGAACATTAAAAGAAATGAAATGGAATATATACCATCAGCATTTGAAAATAATTCTTTTTTGAAATCTATCCTAAACAACATTTACATGTTTCTAGAATCTTAACTATGCTTCTCTTTAATTTCATATATGTGAAATCCTTTCCCTTTTAATGGAGGGTTCTCAAGACACAACTTCCATAAAATATCTGTAATATGTTAAAGCACTAAAATGTAAATAAAACTATCATTAATAATTTTAAAATGTGTGAAACTATAAATTTCTAGTGTTGCTCTATTAATAAACATTGAGCCAACTAAAAAGTCCTTACGTGAACTGAAGATCATCAAACAAAAACTGTTGCAGTCACTTAAATATGTGAATTTTTGAGCACAGAGGCTCATCACGATAAGCACCACGGCTACAATTCCTTGAAATGGAAACAGAACCATCAAACAAGCATTACATTAATGCAGGCACCATAATCCTGTACTATCTGATGCTCTTATTAGCATTTAGGAAACTTATCATTATAGTCTAAGTCAATGCTTCATTTGTCTTTAGAATAGATGTTCTTATTGACTTTATGTGAGAATCAGCTTGCATGCTCTCAGCTGCAAGCTGTAGAAAACACAACAAAAAGTATATTAAACAATCAGGACATTTACCATCTTATTTCTTTGAAATTCCAGGGATAGTATAATTTTGAGGCTATTCAGTTCTATTTGATAAATAAATTTGAGGTTTATAAAATATAGGCAACCCCTTTTAAGATATTTTAAGTATATATTTTGCTAGCAAGACATGAGCAGAATTCAGAGATAAAGTATGAGAAGAAGATTGTGTATGTGTTACACACCGACAGAAAGGGCTACAAGATCAAGAAATGCCAATTATTCTTGAAGCATATGAGTAATAAATATCCATGATATACTAAATATACAAGAGGCACTAAATATCCAGGATACACTAAATATACATATGCTCTTAATATTCCTGAGGGGGTTTCTCAACTTCAACATAATTGATACTTTGGGCCAGATAATTCTTTGTCTTGGGAGGCTGTTTTGTTCACTGTAGCACACTTAGCATCCCTGGCTTCTACCTAATAGATGCCAGTAGAATCTCTTACACATACCAGTCATGACCATTAAAAATGTTTCCAGACATTGCTAAATGTACACTGGGGGACAAAACTACCCTGGTTAAGAACAACTGCTGATACTCATTCCTGCCCTATTTGTTCTCTGTCCAATAAACACAACAGAACTCATGACTGTTTGTGAAGCTAACTGGCAAGCCACAGCCACTGACCACACATACTTGTCCCATTGTCTCTCAGACACTTGAGCAGGTGTTACTAGCTTGGGACAACTGCTATCTTTGAGGCTTGCCCAAACCTCACTCTGGTCCTTGTAACCATACCATCAGAAGGGAAGGCCTATGCAGATGTATGAACACTATGTTCCCCATGATTAGATGGCATGGCCCCTCCACCCTACTTGCACCTAACCCAGGTGTACCAACTTATCAATCTTTCCTCTTGCCTCTCAGTGGGCACTTAAATTAATTTAGTGAATTACGTGATTTGAGGACTGGAATTTAGTCTGTGGGAGCTTTTAGTTCCCTCCCCTCTAGGATAGTTTACCTGGTAGCATACTTGGAGGCTACCATTGCATCAAAGTAACTTCCCACCTGACATCAGGGCAGTTCCAGGGTTGGTTGGTGTGGTGGCTCAGCTCCATTAATGAGATGAAGGGTATGTTCAACTTTCTGCTCAGCCATCAGCATGGTAGAGGGCTCTCTTAGCTGACTCCTCTCATCACCCTGACATGATGGCTACAATTCTCAGCATCTTATGAAAAACACATTATTCCAAGATAAAAAGAGAAAAAAAGCCTTGTATTTATTTTAAAAAGTGAAGAAACCCTTTCAAAATAGCTCTTAGCATTCATCTTCTCAAGTATCTTTAGCCAGAATTACATTATATGGCCACTCCTAAACCAATCTTTTGACAAGAACATTTGTCTTTGAACAATCAAGATTCTCCTGCCAGGCCTCCCTTGACCATCATGATTATTTAGAGAGAACTGAACAATATTGGTGGAAAGGAGAGTGGTGAAGAAAGCAGCTGTTGTACATCCAACTGAAAATTGTCTTTTTTTCCCCTTTCGTCATGAGTATATTATATATTTTACAAATTTCCAATGACTTAGAAATGTGAAATTGCACAGGAAAAGACCTGCCTCAGGCAAAACTGGTAATTGCTCCAGCATTCGCATCACACCGTGTTACCTCAAACAGGAGAGATACTAGCCAGGTGTTTGCAAAGGACTGTCCTCCAACCTTGCTATCAGTCTGAAAAACTTCCCCAGTAGTAGGAAAGAAATGTTATCATACAGAGGCATGTTTATCAGCAGAGTCAGCCAGGTTCCCTCTTCTGGGAATCTGAACTTAAAATCAGAAAAACAATCATTCAGCTGATGAAGGAAAGAGAAAGTCAAAAGTAAGCTGACACTTAAAAGAAACTGAGCTGTACAGTGGTGAATACCAGAGCAAAAGCCCCAAATCTCCACTGCTGAAGTCCCTGAATGCGGAACAGCCTATCCCTGTACTAGACATCTCTGGAATCCTTGCTCTGTCACTGCCACACAAATCAAACCCACTGTTGGAGCCAGCGTGAGTGAAATTAAAATCACCTAAGTCAAATACTTTTCAGAGGAATACTAGCTGTGGTGTAGGAATAGTAGCAGTAATAATAATAAAAAAATTTTTAAAAACTACTTCTGAATCTTCCAGGTTTTCAAATTTCAAGGGAACATTTCCCTTTGAATTATAAAATCTAGGCATTAAGAAAATATGAGTCACTGCACGAATGTAATTACAGCAAAGAAAAGCCCTCTGCTCAGGAATTATACAGCTATTTCAATCAATCCTCTATATACAAGTATTGCTGGAAAGTGCTCCGTGTAATTTAAACCAAAACAGCTCATGAAATTTGGTTTTGTTTGTTTGCATAATGTGAAAGTCTGCTAAGTATTGTTATTTTAATGATTAGGGTGAGAAACCTTAAATTTAAAGTTTCACTTTTCCCTCTACAAAACCATAAAATCTTTACTATCATCAAGTTAGTACCTAAGTAAATTTTCTTGAAGCTTCCTGAAGTAGAGATAATCAAATTACCTTAAGTTATTTTCCTTAGAAACATCATCATTTATCATTATATAGGGATCTGCTTAAATCATTTTAAGTGTGGGGAAATGGAAGGTCTCCTTAACATAAAGGAAATTTTATGTTAATGTAAATGGATCAGGTAGAATTCACTCCATGCTAACAGCTTAATACTGAAGTGTGAATGCTTGTTTGCGAACTTTGAAAAATAAAAGTAAATATCATTTTCAACCAAATTCTAAAGGCCACTTACTCTGCAAAGTAAGTAAATGTTTATAAAGTTAGAAATGTTTTGAGGCCTTTTCTTCATTTGCATGCTATAATAAGCCTAAAAAAGCAAAACAAATACAATGTAAATATTTTCAGTCATAATAATGATTATCCCTTGTCTAATGTGCAATTGTCATGAATCAGAGACAGCTGGTATAGTATTATACAAAGGTTTGGGAGTTAAAAACAAAAATAAATATTTTAATTTTCCATCCAAGCTCTGCCATTTACTAGCTGTGTACCCTTGGCCAAGTTGCTTAATCTTGATCAACATAATTGCTTCTGCCTAAAATGGAGAAAGTAAAAAAAAAAAAAAAAAATCACTTCATAAAGCTAGTATGGTCTTAAACCAGAACATAGATGAATTGCATCCCAAATCCTGATTTCAATCACTCACATACCCTATTCATCATCTCATATCTATCTGTCTTTCTCCAGAACTCTCTCTCTCTCTCTGTCCCTGTTTTGGGACTTTAATAACACTGAGCCTATCTACCACTTTTTCACTCTCCTCACCTCCCTCTTGTCCACTTAATCCAGTTTATATTCTATGATCTGTCCTGATAAATCACCTCCCTGCACACACTTTAAACCAATTTACAACTCTCTCCACTGTACTTGCTTGACCAAACCTCAATCACTGTAAAACTCCTTCTACTAATCAAAGTCTCACTCCAAGAAGCAGAACATCTTGAACAGTCACAGGCTGGTTATGATCACAGTTGTCAAATGGTCCCTCATCACAACACTGCCCTTAAGTCCACTACACTTTTCCGGTCAGTTTGCTCTGAGAAGATGCTTCTAAGGCTCTCTCCTCACGTCTTCAACGTGCTCCCTCATTGTTACTCCCTTCAGATAACCTCACTTCTGTCTTCACTGAGAAAATGAAAACAGGGCTACCTCATCTTTCCAAGCTACAAGCACCCCTGTTTCTGAACCAGTCTCTACTAGGATGTCAAACAGGCACCTCAAATTCAACATGTCTAATGCATAATTCTCTCAGTCAAATTCAAACATTCAATTCTACATTCAAAATGTATCCTAGTAATAACTTGACAGTGAAAAAAAAAAAAACTGGGGACATCACCTTAACCAAGTGATCACAGTTAACATCACCAACAACAGAAAAAAACAAAATCACATGCTTCTGAAATGATGCTTGCATAAGAAGAAAACACATGCACAAAGAAACTTGAATGTGCAATAGATTTTCAAAGAAACAGCCTGAGAGCAAAGATCTAATCCAAGGTGCTGCCAGAAGGTGTAACCTCAAGGTGAAGAGTAAGTCAATGGTGTAGTTTTAAAACCCTTGGATAAAACCTCAGAAAGATTAAAGGTTTCACCTTGACCAAATCATCTATGTAAAACAGTTCTGAGGACTATTAAGGGCCTCAGCTGCACAAAAGAGTTTCAAAGAATCTTGTAGGTTCTCATAGACATTCTCACCTAAACAAAAAGGTTAGTGTGACTCTTCAGGGCATTGTCCCATAACATCTTAACTCACAGTAGAGAGGGGCCTATCTCAAAAAGATCTGTGGATGTGGTTTTGTCTAATGGGGTAAATGCCAATGAGATTCACATGAAATCTATGAAGTTCTTAAGAGAATTATATCACTGGAACCACACCAGCTTGGACCAAAATGATCAGTCAGTTCAAACTTTTTATAGTCAGGAAACAGACCTACAAAGATAGTTAGCTTAAAGCCTGACACATTTCTTATAAAAAATTAATGTTGATTCAGAGGGTGAACCCAAGAACTGCAAAGGACTGCTCCCAGGAAGCAAAGCAGAGCCTTAATCAACATATATTCCTTTCTGTCAAAGCTGGAGAAACCAGTGACATACCTGATTCAATATCAGAAATTCAATAAACCAGTGACGGCTAAGTAGCTATTCCCCACTTTTTGAACAGGAGTGCCTACTGCAGTCATCCTGCCCCTATCTATCCTGTATCTTAGGTTATCTTTTTAGTTCAAGTGTCTACACCTCCGCTACCTCACCTAAGAAACTGTATCTACACCTGGACCTGAATCAGATGATGAGAACCTGAACCTTGCATTTGAACCTGACACTATAATGGAATAAGATTTTTCAGGGGTGTCTGGAAAAATTCAGTGCATTCTGCATATGTGATAAATACAAATAATTTGTGGCCAAAGGATAAACCATGGTTGATTAAAGAAGGCTACAAGTTGTCACTCTTCTAATGGCAAAGTGGAAATCATTTCTTCTCCCCTTGAATATAAGCTGGCCCTGTGAAAAATACAAGATAAGTGATATTGTGTGTCTTAGTCTGTTTTGTGCTGCTGTAAAAAGAATATCACAGACTAGGTAATGTATAATGAACAGAAATATATTGGCTCACAGTTCCAGAGGCTGGGAAGTCCAATATCAAGGTACCAGCAACTTGCGAGGGCCTTTTTATTCATGATATGGTAGATGGAGAGAGGGAGCGAGGAAGGACAGAGAAAGAGAGAAAAAAGGTAGAGAAGGAGAAAGGGAAAAACAAAAGGAGGAAGGAGAGAGGGAGAGGAGAGGGAAAGAGGTAGAGAGAGGGAGGAAGAGGAAGGGAGGGTGAGAGAAGGCAAGAGAGGGTGAGAGCAAGCCAGAGAAAGAGCGGGAGAAAGCACACACAGAAGCCAGAGGGAATTCAACTCACACTTTTATAAGGCACCAATCCCAGGCCTGTGAGTACAGCCAGTCCTCATGGCCTAATCATCTTTAAAAGGTCCCACCTCTTTATACTGTTACAATGGCAATTAAATTTCAACATGAGATTTAGAGGTGACAAACATTCAAACTACAGCTCTGTGTAACATCTAAATTCTGCAGATTCCATTTTCATACATGCAGAACTCTCCTTTGAATCCAGCCACCATGCTATCAGGAAGCCCAAGTAACCACATATAAAGACCATGGGAAGGAGAATCATGCCCCTAGCTGACAGAATTCCAACCCAACACTGACACCAATTTCCAAACATGTGATTGACGCCATTTTGCATCTTCTAAATATAAGAGCATCCCAGCTGACACTACATAAAGCACACCTGTCCAGCTGACTACAAAATTATGCAAAATAAAATACACTATAAAGATTATAATATACTGTAACAAGCTGACTATGCCTCTTATTCTAACATTCAATGATTATTATGCTGCACAAAACTACCATTTTTTCCTTAGTGCAGTCACCAAATATTAAATGTAACTTATTTTGCACAGTATAAAAGAATAATAAGATTTCAAATATGATTATAATCCAACCAGTGAAAATAAGAAAAGCCTACAAATCACAATCAAAAATCAAAGATTTCATAAGGCCTTTAACTGTGAAAAGCTCTCCAGAAGAAGAGAACTGGAAAAATGGAAGCTTTAGGGATCCAAATTTCATTATTTTATTTAAGAGGAATAACAAATTATGAGCTTAGAAAGGTTTTAAAAGAAAACATTCTTCCCATTCTCTCCATTCTATGAATCCCTCCCCAACACCTCCATTTCATCTTCTTTATTTTCTTACTCTAGCCATGCACTAACCCTCTATATCCTTTTGATATACTCGAGAATCCTCACTATAGAAAATGAATAAATATCACTGAGAATTAACCATCCATTTCTCAGCTTTCTTTTAAGTGCCAAAACTGTTATCTATACCCTCAGTATGTAATGAGTGCTATTTAAAATGTTTATGTTGTCTAAATTAAAAGGAAACTACAAGAGGGTATTAAAAATTTATTCAATATCTGATTTTTGGATGAAAGCTTTAAGTTTTACTTCATTATTTTTCTAATTTGTAAATATAATTCCTTTCTTGCTTATGCACATAAAAGAAATTTTCTGTGTAACCTTGTGTCTAAAAGTGAGGCTATTTTTGCTGCATTCTATTGAGGGAGTCACAATCTGATGAAAATTATCAGGGAGCTTTAAATGAGTATATTAAGACTAGGGCACTTACAATAAATGTGATTAAGTAAAAGTTGAGCCTGGGACTATCATTAATGTTAGCTCTTACTTATAGAATCCTGTTCCTAGTAAAGCAAAGTTTTCTAAGCCTGGCTTTGCAGCAGAATCAGATTTAACAACAACAAAAAAAAATGACTATTCACTCTCAGACCTACCAAGTCAGAATCTCCTAGGTTTATTCTGATATAAAGAAAAGTTACCAAGACATGAAAGTACAATCAAATCAACAATCTACAAATACGCTAGTAAAACTCTACTAACATATAACGACCTGTTGGCATATCTGATCACTGTGGCTCAATACCCCTTTAAAGGCCAAGGTACTAGGGAACACACTACAGCAAAGCAATTCAAATGAGTCCCTGGTGAATCTTACTGCAAATAATCAACAGAGGGAGACATGTTTCTCTCCATTACAGTCAAGTAAAAGACTAATGTTTTGTAGTTTTTTAAGGATAAAATTGCCAGACTTACTTCAAAATTTACTTGGACTTCTTATGAGCACCCTAAAAATGGGGATTTGGGGTACTGAAAAAAAGTTGAATTACTGGGCATCATTCAAATAAATTATATTCCTTAAAGATTGTAATTTTTATAATATTAATCACTTGAAAATTAGATCCCATCTAATCTGGTTTTCACCACACCACTTCACCAAACCTGTATTTTCATGGCCACTAATTAACTATCTCTATATTGTTAAATCTAACAGTTAATTCTCAGTCTTCATCTTACTTGATGAATAAGAAGCATTTGACATAGCTGATCACCCCTCCTCTTGAAAATATTTCCTTCAATTTCCTACCAGAAACCACACAGTCCTGGCTTTTCTCCTTTCTCTTGCTGTCACTTCTGTCTCCTTTGCAGGTGTCTTCCCATCGCTACAGTCCCTAAACATTGTAGTACCCCCAGGGATCAGTATTTGATCTTCCTCTTTTATTTTGACACTCTCTTCCTCAGTGATTTTATCTAATGTTTTCTCTTAATTAACAATTATATGCTAATGTCTCTTAGATTTATATATCCAGCTTAGAATTCTCCTCTGAACACTGGAATCATATATCCAACTATATACTCAACATGTCTTACTTATTAAATAAGCATCACACTTCACATGTCCAAACTTAGGCTCCTGATCTTGCTTGACAAATGTGATTCTCCTACATCTTCTTAAATGGCTACTTCAATTTTCTAATTACACTGGCCAAAAACCATAGAGTGATCATTGACTCTCTAATTTATCCTACAAATCACATATGCAACCGATGCAAAAATTCTATCAACAGTGTTTTCAAAAAGTTTCCAGAATATGAACATTTCCATTGCCACCACCCTGGTTTGAGCCACCATGCTATCTTGCCTGGAGTACTGCAAGGCAGAAGATCTATCCTGTTAACCTGTCAACATTTTGTTTATCATCCATGTGAAGAATATAACAATCCCATCATTAGTGAGAACAGAGTAACAGACATTATTATCCACTGTTAATGATAGTCAAATGCTGTCCTCTTTTGAGAAAGCAATTTTTCAAAACAGTAAAAGTCTTAAACTTCTAATATTCTTTGTACCTAAGAATCTAATGAAGAAAAATAACTCTAAATATAGAAGACATTTTATGAAGGTAAAAAAATAATAACAGAAAACCTAGTGTTGACAAGGCTGTGAGCATAGAGATTTGTAAAATTTTCATGGAAGGAAATTTGACAATACATATTAAATGCATACCTTTTGAACCTGCAATTCCATTTCTAATAATTCTGAATAATTTTAAAATAGATGTTTAGCTGTAAAGATGTTCAATACATTTTCAGTGTGAAACACTGAAAAATTTTAAAGCAATTTAAAAAATAAGATCCAAAAATTTACAATTAAACACTCTGCTGACACTAACATGCCATAGAAGATAGCAAAAGGTGATCATAACATCTACAAGAAAAGTTCTACATTTTGCAAAAGAGAACATATATAAATATCATCACGAAAAAAGATAATAGCGAGCAATGCTTATCTCTTGGTAGTGAGATTACTGTTACAATAATTTTACTGATCTTATTTCTGCACTTTAAAATTTCTAAAACCAGTATGTATTGCATTTCTAATATGAAAATTAAAATTTGAAATGTATTTTAGAAAGCCATCACCCAATGTTATTCACAAAGCAAACTAAATACATAAAATAGATAATTGGTTAAACAAAATATTTTCCATACATTTAGTAGAAAAGAATGAAGTCAACAAAAAGTCTTTGGAGTTTGTATTAATGGGTAATATGGTTCTTTATGTTAAAAAACAAAAGCAGAACACAAAATTATATAGAGAGAATATAACAATTATATAAATAAAACAATGCACAGGGAAAAAATACACTCATGTTTAAAAATTTGAACTTTGGTGGCGCTACAGATCATTAAAAACTGTTTTCCTTTTGGTTTATTTTTTTAAACAGTTTCTTCTGGATATTTATCACAAAATTTCTCAAAAAAGTATTAAACTTCTTAATTATTTTCCAATTTAAAAAATAGCCATAATAGAAATAATAGCAATTTTGAGCACCTACTTCTATTACCTCTGCTATCACTAATACTGCTATTATATGATTACTAATACCATTTCTACTGATCGAATGGTTTTGCATGCATTAACTCACTTGAGCCACAAAACAACATGCTAAGCAGATGCTGTGATTTGAATGTATGCATCCTTCCTAAGTTTTTACATTGGAACTTAACCCTCAAGGTGATGATATTAAGAGATGAGGCCTTTGGGACGGTACTGGGTCATGAAAGCTCTGCCCTCACAGAACAGATTAGTGCCTTCACAGAATCTTGAGAAAGTTAGTCCCCTTTGCCCTCCCATCCTGTCTGCCATGTGAAGACAAAGCATTTGTCACTTCTGGAGGACATAGAACCAAGGCATCATCTAGGAAGCAGTGAATGAGCACTTACAGACACTGAACCTGCCAGTGCTTTGATCTTGAACTTTTCAGGCTCCAGAACTGTGAGAAAAAAAATTCTATGATTTATGAATTATTCAGTCTCTGGTACTTTATTATAGTAGCAGGAATAGACTAAAGTGGTAGGTATGATTAGTATCTCCATATAGATGAGAAAACTGAAAGACAGAAAGGTGATTTACTCAAGGGTATGCAGGTAGTAGTTGTAAGTGTTATCGCCAGGATTCAAATTCAGACAGCCTGATTAGAGCTCATTCTCTTGACCACTAAACCCAACCCCAACCTGTATCTTTACTTCTCCCATAATTTTCTTCTCTTTTTATTTGTCTAGTTTTCTACAAATGTAATTACATCAGCCCTAAACTTTTCTACATGACTGTAAAGCCTTCAATATGGGCAAATATATCAGGTAATATATTAATTCCAATATTTTCTTGGCTACATCCCTCCTGTGGCCTTCCATCCTCCTGCTCGCATCTGAACTAACTGTACCCTAGGCGTGTTGTACAGCTGTAATCCCAGAATCCATGATCCTGGGAATTCCCTCAGCTTCTCTCCTCATTGTAAACTGTTCCCGATATCTCATATTTTCTTGATCTTCTTCCTTTTATTTTGGTGGAGCTCAGTCTCCAATGCCTTCCAAATAAAGAATGCATGATATTAATTTATTTTTAATCTTGCACATACATTTTCTGAGAACTCACTTTTGAGTTACGGTATGGATTTTTAAGTACAGAAATCCTGCAGAACTTATACAGCATTGTTCCATTGTCTCCTAGTATGGCTAATAAGAAGTCTGATGTTACTCTGATCCTGATCTTTCCAATGTGACGTGTTTTATCCTCTATGGAAGCCTTTGTGATCTTCTCTTTTATCTCCACCATTCTAAAATATCAAAATTGTATGTCTTCATGTGAGTCTTCTTTCATTCACTGTCCTGGGCATTCAATGGATGCTTTCAATCTAGAAGTTCATGTCCTTCAGTTATGAAAAATTTTCTTAAAATATTTCTTTGATAATTTCCTCTCTGTCCTTTCTCTAGTGTCTTTCAGGGACTCTTCCCAGTCAGATGTTTAGTCTCCTGAACGATTCTCTAAATTTTCTTTTTTTCTTACTATCATTACCCTGGTGAATGATCCTCTTAAGTGTTTATCTTGTCACTCCTATTTTCCACTTCTTCATCTTTTGTCCTGTTCTCTGGGAAAACTTCCTTTTTTAAAACTGTATTATTCAAACTTCTACTGCTTTATTATTGTTTCTACTATTTTTTCTGGGTGTTTTTCTCTGAATTTTTAAGTATGATTTTCTTGTTTCATAAATTCAGTAATTACCTCTTTGAATACAGGCATACCTTGTTTTCTTGTGTTTTCTTTATCGTGCTTCACAGATACTGTGTTTTTGTTCTTGTTGTTGTTTCACAGATAGAAGGTCTCTAAAAATGGGCCCCAGGCAAGTCTATCAGTGTCATTTTCCAACAGCATATGCTCACTTTGTGTCTATGTCACATTTTGGTAATTCTCAGAATAGTTAAAACTTTTCATTAATTTATCTGTTATGGTGATCTGTAATCTGTGATCTTTGATGTTACTATTATAATTGTTTGGGGGCACAATGAATCAAACCCATATAAGACAGTGAACTTTATAAAAGTTGTGTGTGTTCTCACAGCTCAACTGACTGGCCATTGCCCCATCTCTCTCCCTCTCCACAGGCATCCCTATCCCCTGAGACAAAACAATATGGAAATCAGGTTAATTAATAGCCCTACAATGGCTTCTAAGTATCCAAGTAAAGGAGCAGCTGCATGTCTCTTACTTTAAATCAAAAGCTAGACACAATTAAGCTCAGTGAGGAAGGCATGTTGAAAGCCAAGATAAGTCAAAAACTAAACCTCTATGCCAAACGGTTAGCCAAGCTGTAAATGCAAAGGAAAAGTTGTTGAAGGGTAAAAGTGCTGCTCTACTGAACACATGAATGATTCAAAAGCAAAACAGCCTTATTGCTGATATGAAGAAAGTTTCAGTGGTCTAGATAGAAGATCAAACCAGCCACACGTTCCCTTAAGCCAAAATCTAATCCAGAATAAGGCCCTAAGTCTCTTTAACCATATGAAGGCTGACAGACATGAAGAAGCTGCAGAAGAAATGTTTGAAGCTAGCAGAGGCTGGTTTGTGAGGTTTAAAGAAGGAAGCAGTCTCCACAATATAAAAGTACAACATAAAGCAGCAAGCACTGACGGAGAAGCTGCCACACTTTAACTAGAAGACCTAAGTAAGATAATTGATGAAGGTACCTACACCATACAACAGATCTTCAGTGTAGACAAAACAGCCTTTTATTGGAAGAAGATGCCTCCTAGTCAGAGAAGAGAAGCCAATGCCTGGTTTCAAAGCTTCAAAAGCAAGGGTCAGATGCAGTGGCTCATGCCTGTAATTTCAGCACTTCAGGAGGCCAAGGCAAGAGGATGGCGTGAGCTCAGGAGTTTGAGACCAGCCTGGGCCACACAGCAGGACCCTGTCTCTACAAAAAATTCTGAAATTCTAAAAAGTAGCCAGGTATGGTAATGCATGCTTATAGTTCAAGCTATTTGGGAAGCTAGGCAGATTGGCTGCTTCAGCCCAGAAGGTCTAGGTTGCAGTGAGCAGTGATTGTGTCACCATACTCCAGTTGGGGCCACAAAGTGAGACGGTCTCAAAAAAAAAGAGAGGGGGAGAGAGAAAGGCTGACTTTCTTGTTTAGGGCTAATGCAGCTGGTGACTTTAAGTTTAAGCCAATATTCACCATTTTGAGAATCCCAAGGCCCCCAAGAATTATCCTAAATCTACTCTGCCTGTGCTCTATAAATGCAACAACAAAGCCTGTATGACAGCATATCTTTTGACAATGTGGTTTACTGAATATTTTCAGCCCATCATTGAGACCTATTGCTCAGGAAAAAATACTTCTTTCAAAATACTACTTTTCAATGATAATGCACTTAGTCACCTAAGAGCTCTGATGGAGATGTACAAGGAGATTAATGTTGTTTTCATGTCTTCTAACACTACATCCATTCTGCAGCCCATAAATCAAGAAGTAATTTCAACTTCAAGTCTTATTATTTAAGAAATACATTTTGTAAGGCTATTGCTGCCATAGATAGTGATTCTTCTGATGGACCTTGGCAAAGTAAATTGAAAACCTTCACCATTCTAGATGCCATTAAGAACATCCATGATTCAAAAGAGGAAGTAAAAATATCAACATAAATATGAGTTTGGAAGAAGTTGATTTTGACTGTCATGGATGACTTAAGGTTAAAGACTTCAGCGGAGGAGGTCACTGCAGATGTAGTAGAAATAGTAAGATAACTAGCACTAGAAGTGTAGTCTGAAGATGTGACTGAATGCTACATTCTCATGATTAAACTTGAATAGATTGGGAGTCACTTTTTTTTTTTTTGAGACAGAGTCTTGCTCCATTGCCCAGGCTGGAGTGCAGTGGCACAATCTTGGCTCACTGCAATCTCTGGCTCCTGGGTTTAAGCAATTCTCCTTCCTCAGCCTTCCAAGTAGATGGGACCACAGGTGCCTGCCACCATGCCAGGCTAAGTTTTGTATTTTTAATAAAGACAGGGTTTCACCATGTTAGCAGGCTGGTCTTGAACTCCTGACCTCAAGTGATTTGACCTCCTCGGCCTTCCGAAGTGCTGGGATTACACATGTGAGCCACTGTGCCCAGCCAAGTCACTTCTTATGGATGAGCAAAAAAAGTGTATTTTTAAAGGCAGAGTCTACTCCTGGTGAAAATGCTATGAACATTGTTGAAATAACAACAAAGATTTAGAATAATAAAAAGTTAGCTGATAAAGCAGTGGCAGAGTTTGAGTGGATTAAGTCCAAATCTGAAAGAAGTTCTACAGTGGACGAATTGCTATCAAACAGCATCTCATGCTACAGAGAAATCTTTGTGAAAGTAATCAATGCAGCAAACTTAATTGTTATTTTATTTTAAGAAACTGCCACAACTATCCCAACCTTCAGCAACCACTACTCTAATCAATCAGCAGCCATCAACACTGAAGCAAGACCCACCAGTGGCAAAAAGATTATAATTTACTGAAGTCTAAAATGATCATTAGCACTTTTAGCAATAAAGTTTTTATTGCTAAATAAATTTTTTAATTAGGTTATATACATTTTTGTAGACAAAATGCTACTGCACACTTAATGACTATAATATGGTGTTAACATAGTGTTGGGTTATTTTTAGGTTCCTGGGTGCATGTGTAGGTTTGTTACATGGATATATTGTATAATGCTGAGGTTTGGGCTTTTACCGAATCCCCCAGCCAAATAGTGAATATAGTACCCAATAAGTAGTTCTTCAACATGTGTCCCTATCTCTCTCTCCCCTTTTGGAGTCCCCCGTGTCTATTGCTTCCATCATTACCTCTATGTGTACCAAATGTTTAGCTCCCACTTATAAGTGAGAACATGTAGTATTTGGTTTTTTTGTTTGTTTGTTTCTTTACCAATTCACTTAGGACAATGGCCTTCAGCTGTATTCACGTTGCTGCAAAAAACATGATTTCATTCTTTTTATGACTGAATAGTATTTTGTGGTGTAAATATGTCACATTTTTTAATCCAATCCACCATCGATCAGCACCTAGGTTGAGTCCATGTTTTCGCTATTATGAGTAGTGCTTCATCGAACATATGAGTACAGGTGTCTGAACATAACTTTTATATCCACTGGGAAACCATACAATTTATGTGACTTGCTTTGTTGTGATATTTTCTGTACTGAGGTAGTCTGGAATTGAACCCTCGATCTCTCCAAGGTATGGCTGTATATTATTACAGGTTTGAGTTTTTAAAGATTTTCTTCTGTTCCCTAATTTTTCTTTGTTTCAACTGAATTCATTTGTTTCTCTGCTCTCTTTCTTTTTGGTTAGACAGCTGATCATCCTTGGCTTTCCACTGCTGTTGAGTATGAGGCACTAGAACATTCCTGGAAGTTCTGTGAAGAACAGCAGGGTTGTGGATGGGTGGGCGTCTCTAGAGGGAGGCAGAAATTTCATTGGAAGGCTTCCAAATGTCAGCATCCATACATTCTTTACCATGGATTGATCACTTTGCCCAGAGAGTGAGCCTCGAATCTGTTGGTTGGATAGCATATACTTGGTGTCAGTGTTGAGAGAGCAACCTGAGGATGGGAACTATGGCTCTCTGATTCAACATGTAAACACAGTACACCTCCTGTTTTCAGTACATCACTTGCCCTCAGCTGACTATTCCCCCAATCCAGAGACGTGGGTTGTTTCTCCAGAAAGAGAACCTCCTACTTCTGCCAGGAGAGAAAGAAGCATATCCCTGCTTGCTGGAACTTAGCTAGGCTTCTAACTGCTACTTAGGAAAATTCAGACTCTATATGCAACACACTATATGTTCTATATTCCATTGATTAAAATTATCTTTCCGGCATTTTCATTTCCACATTATAAGCTTGATGCTTTTCAAGCCTGCTTTTTTTTCTACCTACTGGAATTTCAATAGTTAGCTTTAACAGTACACGCCCTTCCAACTGCTGGTGAAAGGAAGGCCACTGAGATGAAAAGAAAACATCCCTTCTTTTATATCATCAGGAAAGCAAGTACTAATCTATGTCGCAGAACAGTCTTTGTGAACATTATTTCCAACAATAGATCCTTTCCATAATTCAGACATGAAAATGTGTTGTTATGTCTCATGAAGCTAAGTATAATTTCTAAAAAGTCTGTAATTCTATTTGTTTCATTAATAATCTGTTATCCTATTAAGAATATTTAAACAGACATTTCTGTTTGCTATAAAGCATAAATAACCATTAAACCAAAAGAGTAGAATTGGTACTTCTCTTTTCTTCCACGTTTATAGAAGTGAAACAAAATAAAACAAAACTAGGACTGTCAGATTTCCCATTTTAAAACAAAGTTTTAGAGTTTAATGTCTTACAAAACTAAGATAGCCTTCTCTTCTCAGATCTATACCACCCCAGTTTTCTGAGGTATCTCATCACCTCTATTTCTAGAACTTTTCCCAAGTTCTATTTCTTGTTAAAATCAGAAGTCAGTTTTTTCCACTCTGGTAAGTTGGTTACCACTTGTCCATTCTTGTTATATCTTCCAAATTTTATTGATGTCTCTCATCTGTTTTATTCATGTTAGTTTATTATACACCTTCACTATCATTATAACGGAGCAAAGATATATGCAAGAGTTCAATCTGCTATACCTAGCCAGAAATATGTGGGTCCTTTTTAAATGTTTATTTTTCTATCATGAGCACATAATCATTATGATGGAAAATTATTGGATTAAACCTAAGCCAGGGAAATTTAAGTAATGGGGGCACGAAACAGACACCAAAGAGTAGAAAATTATGTCTTACCATTATCTCAAGACTCCAGCAGTAAGTCCTTAAAAGGTGACCTTTCCACTCTCTCGCATTTCAGACTATTCCATTAGCTGTCATTTCCTGACCTAGATTTCAATTCTAAGAGCCATTTCCAGCAAATATCAGCTAACTTACAATTACTTTTGATGAGCAAGTAGTAATCACACCAAGTCAAACTATTTTGATTCCACTAAAATGCCTTTGTGTTTTCACAATACCAGAATGCTCTACTAAATTATGGAATGGGTTTTTTTCCTTATTATAACAGAACTACATAGTCAGATGAGAGTCATCATTTTAAAAACTGTCATGGTGGGCTCTTCTTCATTTATGACAATGATACCTCAATTGTTCAAAACTTCGTTAAATTTTCTCTTTTGGAATTACCTTCAGAGATAATGTATGTAACACACAAGAAAAACCAGTCTCATTATTTCCTAACCATATTTTTGTGATTAACAAATAGGCTAATCACTTAAAATAGTGAAAAGATGATTCTGAAGAGCTGTTGGCTAATTCCAAAACTCAACTATACCTTATTAAGGTTATTGCATCATTAAAAAGATTCCTAAATGTGGCCAGGAGTGGTGGCTCATGCCTGTAATCCCACCACTTGGGGAGGCTGCGACACAGCCAAGACAGGAGGATTGTTTGAGCCCATGAGTTCAAAACCAGCCTAGGCAACATAAACCCCGTCTTAAGAAAAAAAAATTCAAAAATGTGCTGTAGACTTTAAAAGCAAATCCTACCTGCCCCACCTCCAATCTAACATTGGTTTAGCAATAACGCTTTTATTGTAATAAATGCAATTCCCTCGTAACAACTTTAAAGGGATAACTCACTTGGCTGTACAAGTTTTGAAGGGACTGTTTAAAAATTCTCATTGCCTCATAATCATTCCTAAAACTGGCTTAAAGAAATAATAAATGGAAAGAAAACATTTCAAGACCTTAACACAATGACCTAATTTGAGTTAGTTTCTATATTTTAAGAGCTAATAATCATATCAAAACTGCAAACGTAAAAGTTAAATATGCTTTCTCCTCCTATTCTGCCAGATTTTACAAAAGTGTTTCTAGGACAATCTTTTCGCAGTAAATTTTCTTGTGGAAAATTACTAAATTTTTTTGCAGCATCTGAAAACATGCAAAAGAAGATAAGATGGAAAAGGAGAAAACATCATATATATTATCAATTGTGAATGTCTATACACCAGAAACAGAGGATTGATTATCTAAGGCCTTTGGATATGGCACCTCTTTTCACAATTATCTGATGAACCATTGTATTCCTCAATCTAAATTCAGCCAACAGCCCAGCAAAAGGAAAAACAGTGTTTTCATTGCTGCTTTTCAGCCATAAATTTCAAATTATGTTTTTATAAAAGAGAAATCAATACATAATGGTCAGGCTTCATGTTCAGCTACTGGGCAATAGAAGAGATCCTGAAACAAAATAATCTCTACAGAAGCATCCAAGTGAAAAGAATCCAAGATATATCTACATCACTGACATATTCTTCCCATGGCTTTCTCTACTGTTTGCTCTAATTTTAGATTCCAGTATTAAATGAATTAGGCATTTGTGGGGAATATTTTAATAAAAATTAAGCATTGTCCTTGCCTATGAAGAGGATGAAGAAGAAAGAACCTATAAATATTCTATGCAGATGTACCAAGAAGTCCAAAACTATGAGTTAATAGAAACTCCATAAATATTTTAAAAATTGCAATGAAATTAAATGGAAGCAGGAACTAGGTATTGCACAGGACTAACAGAATATGTCCCAAAATGCCTGAGAATAATCTGAGGTTTTTCTTTTGCACAGATTCCTGGGCCACGAGTAATGGTATAATAGCTGTAAAAGTCTTGAATGGTGACTGGTAACCCAAAATAGCAAGTAAAACATTTGACATAATAGGGGTTGGAGACTAAGAAAACTTGGTTACCACACTTCAAGGAGAGATAACTAAAAGATGTCGAGATGGACATCAAAACACACACAAAAAGGTATGTACAATTAAAAGAGCACGCAAACGAAAAGCATCATGAAAGATGTGTTAGGGGGCCCCACTCCCTCGAGTAACTGGATTTCAGGTAGTGAAGTTAGCACTGGAATAACATTCCTGGAGTCTTACTCTCCCTATGGAGGGCTAAGTTATCTTTGGACCGTGGCCCACATTTCTCAACTAGGTGCAGTTAATATTTTTAAAGTTTGTAAACAGTGAAGATTTTCTCTTTTCTTTTCCTCTCTGCCCTGGATCAATGTGAATAGAGATTATAAGAACCTATTTGCTCTACAGACCCAAATCATTCCTAAATATCAATGTCTATACTGTAAAAAAGGAAACGGGGATGGGAGCACTAAGAGCATCACTTGGCCTTCGCATTCAAGGTACAATGCTTTTCAAAGATTCACCAGTAAAAAAAAAAAAATGGGGGATTTTTTTTTTTCAAGTGGAGTTCTAGTTCTGTCACCCAGGCTGATCTCTAAATCCTAACCTCAAGAAACCCTGTCATCTTGGCCTCCTGAAATGCTAGGATTACAGACATGAGCTCTACACCCAGCCAGAAACAGGGATTCTTTGCTTTCAGCTTCCTTGTCTCTCAGTGTTTCCAAACTTGGGCAGGTCTAGGGAGCAAGGTCCTGAGAACAAAGGATAGTTGAGCAAGAAGAAAACTGGGAAGAAACAAAAGATATATACATATATCTGATATTTGTTGAGTTTGAAGAAACAGCAGCATGTTCCATTATAAAAACTCTGTACATTAAGAACTGTAATGCTGGGATAATGATTTGAACCCAGAGAAAAAAGAGTCACAGGCAAGTAAAAACTACTAACTTTAGTTTCTTTTCTTAAAGAAATTTAAAACAAGAAATTGCTGAATTTTGAATTTAAAACATTAAAATTTAAAACTCCACTTTTCACTAATAAAGTAAATATATTAAATGTTCACTAAGGTCATTCCTAATTCTAAAATTCAGACATGGATTTAAGCTATCCAAAAAAAATATTTACTGAGCCTCTACTACATGTTGATATAGGAAAGGTGTTTGGACAAAGAGATGATAATGGCATCAGCTGAAAGAATATACAAAGAACTCATGAACACAATTCACAGTGATGAGCACCCTAACAGAGGCATGCAGGAGAAACTGACCGTGTATGCAGAGGAATCTCACACACACACAGAGGAGGGCACCTAATCAGGCCTGGAAAGTTCTAAAGGAGGAGAACAGAATGGTGATTATGGAGCAAGGATGTTTCCAAGATGAATGATAGACCTGAGTCTTGAAGGAAAAGAGACTGGAGGGAGGGAGAGAGCTGTCATGGGACAGGCACATGATAGGCAGAGCTTTTTAACAATATAATAACAACAGAAAAATTCAGAGAAGCATGGGAGAACATCACTTCAGCATCCCACAAGGAAGACAAAAACAGCTAGAGCAACGTTGCATGCGATGGAAATGGTGTGAGAAAGACACTTTCATATATTTCTGGTGAGAATATAAATTATGTATTCCCTTTGACTCAGCAATTTCATTTCTGGAATTTATCCTACAGATATAATCCCACAAGTTAAAAAACATATGTGTACATAACATCACAGCACCATTTGTTGTTTTATTTTTGAGACAGAGTTTCGCTCTGTCACTCAGGCTGGAGTGCAGTGGTGTGATCTCGGCTCACCACAACCTCCGCCTCCCAGATTCAAGTGATTCTCCTGCCTCAGCCTCCTGAGTAGCTGGGATTATAGGCACACGTCACCACGCCCAGCTAATTTGCATTTTTAGTAGAGACAGGGTTTCTCCATGTTGGTCAGGCTGGTCTTGAACTCCTGATCTCAGGTGATCCACCCACCTTGGCATCCCAAAGTGCTGGGATTACAGGCATGAGACACCGTACCCAGCCCACAACACCATCTGTAATAATAAAAATCTGTAAACAAACTAAATGAGGCTCAACAGAGGAATAGTTAGTAAATTATGATAAATCCATCAAATGGTATACACTATACAGCCCTTAAAAAGAAGGAAACATTTCTATATGTATTGATATGGAATAATACCACCAGCTAGTTAACATTTATGGTGTGCCTACTGTGTGCCAGGAACTGTACTAGGTATTTTAAATGCATCCGTAGATCACAGAAATAAACAGCCAATTGGGAAGGTACTTATAAATATGACCTTATTTGGCAGGCTAGGAAATAGATGCCTGAGAAGTCAAATGGCAAGCCCAATGAGGTACCCAAGTGGCCAATGAAAGTAACAAAAGTTCCACAGCTGGTGAATGATTATACCAAGATGCACTCCCAGGTAGGTCTGATTCCTGAGTCCACTGTCTGAACAACCACATTCTACTGTTAATGAAAGGGGTAAAACTAAATTGCCAATGATTTTATGTTGAATCAACAAGGTGGCCAGTGCACATCAAAGAACGATTCAAGATGAAAGTCCCGTAAAAATTAACCTAACTGTAATGGCATTGGAAAACTGGATATTCACATGCAAAAAAATAAAATCAGACTCTTAAATCGTGACATATACAAAAAACAACTCAAAATGAGTTAAAGACTTAAACATAGACCTGAAGCTATAAAACTTTTAAAAGAAAACATATGATAAGAGCCTCTTGATATCGGTCTGGGCAATGATTTTTTTGGCTATAACTCCAAAAACACAAGCAACAAAAGCAAAAATAAACAAATAGCATAATATCAAACTACAAAGCTTCTGCACTGGAACAATCAGCAGAGTGAAGAGACAACCTACAAAGTGGGAGGAAATATTTCTGAAACAAACCTCTGATAAAGGGTTAATATCCAAAATACATGAGGAACTCAAAAAACTCAATAGCAAGAAAACAAATAACATAATGAAAAAATTAGGCAGAGATAGATATTTTTCTCTGAATAGATATTTTTCCAAAGAAGATATAAAATGGCCAAACAGGTAAGTGAAAAAATGCTCAACATTATTAATAATCAGAGAAATGCAAAGTGAAACTACAATGAGATATCACCTCACACAAGTTAGAATGACTTCTATAAAAAATAACAAAAAGATAGCAAGTGCTGGTGAGGAGGCAGAGAAAAAAACAAAACCCTCGCACACTGTTGGTGGGAATATAAATTAGCACAGCCATTAGGAAAAACAATCTGGAGGTTTCTCCAAGAATTAAAAATAGAACTATGATATGATCCAGCACTCCCACTTCTGGGTATGCATCCAAAGAAAATGAAATCAGTATGTCAAAGAGATATCTGCAGTCCCATTTTTATATTATAGCACTATTCTCAATACCTAAGATATGGGATCAAACTAACTATCCACAGATGAATGAATGGATACAGAAAACAAGGTACGTACACACACACACACACACACACACACACACACACACACACACAAATAGAATACTACTCAGCCTTAAAATGAAGGAAATCCTGTCATTTGCAATAACATGAGTGAACCTGGAGGACATTATAAGTGAAATAAGCCAGGCACAGTAAGACAAATACTGCAAGATCTCATTTACATGTGAAATCTAAAAAAGTTGAACTCACAAAAGAAAAAGTGCAATGATGTACCAGGCACAGGGGGAAGTGAGGAAGGTGTACAAAGAGACACTGGTTAAAAGGTACAAAAGTCCAATTAGACTGGAGCAATAAGTTCTGGAGATCTATTGCAGTTTGGTGACTATAATTAGTAATGCATTATATACTTGAAAATGGTGAAATGTTCTCACCGTAAAAACATGAAAAGTATGTCAGGTAACAGATATAGTAATTCACCTGATGCAATCATTTCACAATATGTATGTACATCAAATCATCATGCATACCATAAATACAATTTTTTTCGATGATATCTTAATAAAGCTGGATGGGAAACTGACAATAAAAAAGTAATAACCTAACTGCAAGAGGTATAAAGGATTAACAAAGGAGATTCATAATTTAAATATCTCCATTAGGCCCGGCGCGGTGGCTCGGAGGCCAAGGCAGGCGGATTGCCTGAGATCAGGAGTTTGAGATCAGCCTGGCCAAAATGGTGAAACCCGCTCTCTACTAAAAATACAAAAATCAGCCAGGTGTGGTGGCAGATGCCTGTAACCCCAGCTACTCTGGAGGCTGAGGCAGAAGAATTGCTTGAACCTGGGAGGCAAAAGTTGCAGTTAGCCAAGATCACACCATTGCACTCCAGCCTGGGCAACAAGAGCAAGACTTTGTCTCAAAAAAAAAATAAAGACTGTCCATTATATGTCAAAAAAAAAGTCTCCATTATATAAATTTAATAAATTTCTTCAAATCAGAGGAGATTCTAGTGGAAAATTCCATATATACATCCATCTGCGTGTTATCATTATGGAACCACATAACTGAGCAAATAACACGGCATTTCCTGAGCACTCTAAAAACATCATCATCATAATTACAGGTGATGTAATGCAGAATCTATTATCCAAAAGGGAAGAGTAACTTTTAAGTTAATTTTAAATTACTTTCTTCAGATAATTGAATTATCAATAGCTTAGCTAAGAATGAAACTGCAATGTAATATTTGAGAGTAGTCAAGGGCAATTATTTGACTACAATTTTGAAAACCATTTTAAATATCTACTTTTTAATAAGTGACATATTGTTTAGCTTCCCTACTTTAATTTCAAAAAGAAGTACTTCTCTTTGGATATAATGTATGCCATGTTGTAGCAGTAAGTAGAATAGTTGATTTGATTTATATAATACACATTTATAAAAACAGATGAAAAGAAGTATCTTTGATGCTAAGGATGGAAATTATTTTCCCTGGAATCCCTTGTACTTTTAAATGGTATGCACACTGATTAAAAACTCTCCACAATTTCCATCCACATATAGACTTGTGTGGATTTGCATGGATGTATCTGAAATAAATAACAGAAATGCTCTTCTTATTTTGTCTATACCTTTACTCAGCTTTTTCACTGATCTGAATAGAAAATAAATGTAAGTTTTTAAGTATACATTTTCTTCTCTTTTTTTTTTTCCCAGAGATGGAGTACTACCATCCTGGCTTGCCCATGCTGGAGGGCACTCCACAATTATAATATACGAGAACCTCTAACTCCTGGGCTCAAGCAATCATCCTGCTCCAGCCTCCAAACTAGCTGGGACTACATGCGTGTGCCACCGAGACCGGCTAGTGTACATTTTCTATAATGAAGAGTGGCATAAGCCTTACCCTGAAAAGTAGAATATTCTTTATCCATATGTTCATTTATCTGCACTAATTTATACACTTAATAAAATAACAGCATCATTCTTATTCCTTTTCCAACAGTCACTTGCCTGAGATCTATGTTTCAGAGAAGAAGTGGCAATATTGTTTGAAGTTGCAGATTTGAAATGGGCAGCTAGCATCAAACCCCCAAAGAACAAATAGGTAAGCTAACTGAAAAATGACCATTGTGCAAGGAAGTTTGTGTCATCCACGTTCTTGCTACCAGAAGCAACATTTTTTTTTCTACAGCTATGGTATATTTCTTTCCTTAGAAGGCTATTAATATATTCAAATTTTGACCTGATATGCCAAGGAAATATGAAGAAATATCAATGAATGAACAACACAATCAGGATGCCTTGAGATTAGGTTAGAAGCACATTAAGTCACACTCAAGAATAAGATATTATATTGCGGATTCCTGCCTATCATCAAGCCTCCCTTAATCAAGTGCAAAATGTCAGCCTGACCTGAACAAGTTGAGGAAAGACTTTTGGAGGATGAATACAATTACTGAGCCATAAATGTATTGTTTTCCCTAACTGAAGAGAAATGCTAAGTCAATGGAGAGAAATGAAGACTGAATGTATATGTGGGCTATGGTAAAAATATTAATTTCCAATTTCATTTCAAACTTCTTCAAATCAAGTATAAAGCTACAGGCCCTATACCAGATTAATCTATTAACACATATACAAAAGATTGTTCCACATAATGGTCTTGATAGCTATAAGAAGCTCCAAATTAAACAAGCAAACAAAACAGTTAATTCTTTCAGTGTCAGTATTTAGTTTCATATTAGCTAAATACCAGATAAACATAATCCACCAATTTGAAAATGAAACCAAAGTTCACTTCTCCCTTTTTTGCTCCCTACAAGATGCTCTAGCTAACACACCATATTTGGAAATATTATATAAATTTTTAAATCCTGTGTAAAATGGAAGTAAACTTGAATCTTTCTTATGACCTACTAAATAAACAACCAGAAACTGACAATATACTCTGATGTATTCAAAATTAATGAAAAACAGTGAGAAAACCCTCCCCTGAAGATAAACTTTCTTCTTAGATTGGAGAAATTATTTAGACAGTAGAGCAAACGATACAAAATAGATATGACTCAAAGAAAAGCTCTATTACCAATTTTAGCAATACCAGCAAAAAACAATTAACAACAAATCTCTATATTTACAGAGAGACAGGTGCTATTTATAAATACATTTTAAGAAACCAGAGCAAAACACTATTCTCTCTATTCAAATAAGAAATCTACATTTTTATTTCATTTCTCAACAGATTTGTTTCTAAGAAAAATCTCATTTCAAAATGTGGCTTGGCTCACACATATACACACAAAGGCAACTTAAAATAAAAGGAATGCTATTCCTTCAAAGGTCAGAGGATGAAATAGGATGAAAGCCGTAATTTGATTATTCACCAGAAGCAATTATCCTTAAGACAGAGGAAGGCAGTCACTTTACATTACACTTTACCTGGGCTAGGGAAAAAAGAATGCTAAATTGTCCAGAATTTTATAGCAAAGGATAAGGGCAAAAGTACTGGCATGTATCTTTCATTAAAAACATAAGATTTGCAAAATTAATCTTAAATTTCGCATTCAAATATGGTTGAGTTATGGGAAATAGAAGTAATAAAGACAGATTTAAGATAAAATAAGTGTATTGATCTAGATGGGTACATATTAAAACATTTTGTAGGTAGGTTTTACATATATAAATATATATATATTTATATATATATGGATGTATAATTAGTATAGCTTTCCACAAACATGCACATACTAATGTAAAACTCCAAGCTGGCATTCCACTGGCACCACATATGTTAGTATAACTATTTTAACTTATACACATAATTAATGATGGCACTCACTACCATTCTTGCTTCCATCTGTCCTGTGATAAAGAATTCTAAGATAGCCCCCAAGATTTCCACCCCAAGGTATATATACCTTGCATAGTTCTTCCCCCTTGGATGTTGTAGGACTGTAAATATGATGGGTTACCATCCACATAATGTTACATTATATGGCAAAAGGTTTTTCACAGATGTAATTAAGGTTCTATATCAGCTGACTTTGAGTTAATGAAAAGGGGGATAACTTTGAGTGGCCCAATTTAATATTGTGAACCTTTAACTGTGTCAGAAGCCATAGCTAAAGCTCTCCTGCTAGCCTGGAAAAAGCAATTGCCATATTATAAACTGCCTATAGAAGGGGCCATGGGACAAGATTTGAGAGTGACCCTTTGGGGCTGAGAGAGGTTTCAATCCAACTGTTATCAAGAAAACAGGGACCTTAGTCACTGAGCCACGAAGAATGCTGAATTCTGCCAACAACCTTGAATGAGTTTGAGAAAACTCCCAAACCTCAGATGTGACCATCTCCCCAGCCAACACCTTTATTTCAACCTGAGCAGAGACCGAGATCATCTGAAAAAAAAATCCTCACCCACATAGGGTGTGAGATAATAAAGTTGTGTTATTTTAAGCCACAAAGTTTGTGGTAATTTGTTACACAGCAATAGAAAAGCAAAAAAAAAAAAACAAAAAACAAAAAAATCCTAAGTAAAATTTTAATTTTCTCTTTACCACATCATCTGCAACAGATTTAATAAACTTGGATGATAGGGAAAGTAACAGAACCACTTAAAGATGTGTGAAAATCTAGAAGACTTGATGGTGGTAGGGAATAAACTGATGAGTTTAACAATGGATGTGTTGGCTAGGCTCAGTGGCTCACATCTGTAATCCCAGCACTTTGGGAGGCTGAGGTGGGTGGATCACCTAAGGTCAGGAGTTCAAGACCAGTCTGGCCAACATGGTGAAACCTCATCTCTACTAAAAATACAAAAAGTAGCTGAGCGTGGTGGCAGGTGTCTGTAATCCCAGCTACTTGGGAGGCTGAGGGCAGGAAAACAGCTTGAACCCAAGAGGTGGAAGTTGCAGTGATCCAAGATTGTACCACTTCATTCCAGCCTGGATAACAGAGCAAGACTCCATCTCAAAAATAAAAATTAAGAAAAAAAAACAATAGACATGTTGATCTTGAAGTGATAACAAAAATCCTGGCCCTTTGAGAAGGATGCAATAGGAACTGGCAATGTGGGGAGAACACTCATGAAAGAGGTCAGGCTTGCAAATATCTACAGAAATAGGGTTGAGCTGTGATGATGAGTGGGAGAGTGAAAAGGACATTGACTCAGGCTTGGATATGTCCACATTTAGAGAGGGAAGATGTGCTAAAAAGAAGTTGGAGAAAAGGAATAAAGAATTACTATTAAGAGTTTTGAGGATGAGAGAATCAACCTTTCAAGTACCCACAGAGAAGCCAAGGACAAAGAAAGGTCATTACGTTTGAAGCCTAGTATGTTACTGGTATCGTGGCAATAGCATATTCAATAGAATAACACAGATGGAAGCAAGACAGTGAGAAAAAGAAAAGTGGCTCATTCTTTCTTTCTTTCTTTTTTAGATAGGTAATAAATGCCAAACTGTAATCACCACTGGTCATACTAAACACAGACATACAGACACATACACACACACTAACATGAATGAAAACATTTCAACCATATATATAATCTGTCCCTGTTCTTGCAATTCTCAATAATTGCAAAGATATAGAAACAAAGTCAAGTTCAGATTACAGCCCCCATACATGAAACTGTTTTCTAATGTAAAACTCCTTCTCATAAACTTGATGATTATGACTACCATCCTTTACAGATCCATAGGCTTAGAAAAATCTGGAGCTCTTCAGTTGGATTAAGAAATGTATTATGAGACTGAAGCAGGAGGATGACTTGAGCCCAGAAGTCTGAGACTGGCCTGGGCAACATAGTGAAACCCAATCTCTACCAAAAACTAAAAAATTACCCAGGCATGGCCTCGCATGCCTATAGTCCTAGCTACTCGAGAGGCTGAGGTGGGAGGATTGCCTGGCAGTCATGGCACCTCTGCACTTTAGACTTAGAAACATAGTGAGACAAGAAAAGAAAGAACGAAAGAACAAAATAAAGGAAGGAAGTAGGGAGGGAGGGAAGAAAGGAAGGGAGGTAGAGAGAAAGAGAGAGACAAAAAGAAGAAGAAAGAAAGAG
>CAUYQU010072060.1:0-24081 GCA_963574635.1 Cheracebus regulus
AGACTTAGACTCCCACACAATAATAGTGGGAGACTTTAACATTACACTGTCAATATTAGACAGATCAACGAGATAGAAAATTAACAAGGATATCCAGGACTTGAACTCAGACCTGGAACAAGTAAACTTAACAAATATTTACGGAACTCTCCACCCCAAATCCACAAAACATCCATTTTTCTCAGTATCACATTACACCTATTTAAAAAGTGACCACATAATTGGAAGTAAATCACTCCTCAGCATTGCATAGCATTTCACAGGTTTAAATAAAATATTGGTTGGCTGCTTGTTTGTTATTTTCATCCCCTATTCCTTCCTGTTTCCATTGTTAAGCACAATTATTGGCATAAAAGAGGTTTTTAATACCCATTTTTAGACTGCATTCTAGCCTGGGCAGTAGAACAAGAATCCCGCTCTCTCTCCCTCTTTCTCGCCCTCTTTCTTTCTCTCTTTCATTCTTTTTTTCCTTTCTTTTGCTCTTTCTTCTTTTTTCTTTCTTAAAAAAAAAAAAAATCATGGGTCTTTTCTAGTTCCAGCTGCTGGAATTTAAACAAATCCCATCCTCCAAACCTCAAAGCCAGAATCACTGGCTTTACAAACATACAACAAAAACAAACCCAACCCAACCCAAAGGCTAACCTATGCACCAGACTCCCAATGGCTAACCTACGCACCAGACTCCCAATGGCTAACCTATGCACCAGACTCCCAGTGGCTAACCTATGCACCAGACTCCCAATGTCTTTGTTCGGAACATTCTGCCTCTCTGGTGAGAGCTTTCTGATCCTTGAGAAGAAAGCAACTGAGAGATAAAAGCAAAGCATCTCCTGTTCAGGTTGCAAATGCCATCCCAGAGCTCAGCAAGTCAGCCAAGACAGGCTGCTAAGATTTCATTAGCCAGAGAGCCGCTCTCTTTTCAAACTGTCAAGGCATACAGGTGAGCAATTAAGCAGCTGAAAGGGAAGAAGGACATGGCTTCTTAAAGAGCATTTAAAAATGCAAAGCATGTTATCTGTGACACCACCCAAGGCACTTAATTAACTCCATGCCCAGGTGTAAGCCCAAAGCCTGGCTTTCCAGACCACCGGAATGCAGAGGGTGGGGGCTGTCCATGCCTGGGGAGATGACTGAGTCTGGCCTCCCAGTTTACAGATGCTGCACTTGGAAAAGGGGGTCTCATTGTCAATTAGCGAGTTAGGGGCAGGCGCAGGGCAGCACCCCAGACCTGTGTTGTTCAACACAGGAGCCACAAATTAATTAAAATGAAAGACAATTTAAAATCCAGCTCCTCATTCACACTGGCCTCAGTTCACACACTCAGTAGCCATACGGGGCCAGTGACTACTGAGTTTGACAGCGTAAAACAGAACATTTCCATCGTCTTGGAAACTTTTACGGACAGGACTGCTCCAGATCATAAGCTCTTTCCACGTCATCAGGGTGTGGGTCTTTTTTTCAACCACTATTATCTGTCCATTAAGCACTGTGAAATCCGTTCGGCGGGTCACAGTCAGCTTTTCCTCTTCTTGTTAATGAAATAAAAGAAAATACGATAGCATTTCACGTGCCAATGAAACAAGGGTAAGCATCATGTCACAAACCTTATGTTCATTTTTATTTATATTCATACAAACATATGTAGGTTATCTATAAATATGTTAATACTGGTATAGTATATATGTGCTACATATGTGTACTATATATAATATTATGATACAGTATATAAATATAAAGATATAGAGAGATAAATATATATCCAGCAGGGTCCTAGATTAGTGAAATCATGGGTCTTTTCTGGTTTATCTGCTGGAATGTAAACAAATCCTATCTGCCAAACCTCAAACTTAATCACTGGCTTTACAAACAACATACAACAAAAACAAACCATATATATATATATATATATTTTTTTTTTCTGACCCTGACTTACAGGAAGAACAAATTTCATATTATGATCCAGTATACTGTGTATATATACATTCCAAGTCATCTTTGTTCTGTGGTAAGGACAGAAGAGCAGGACCTCACAAGCCCTAGCATGAGCGCCGGCTCAGCCATGGTCTCCCTGCCCAGTGCCTTCTGTCCTTACTCGTGCTGGGGGCACTGGGGCCCATAATATAAAATTTGTTCTTCCTGTAAGTCATGGTCAGAAAAAGCTACTCTGCTTACCTGCAGATGTCTGGTGATTTCACCCCCACTCATCTTCCCCCTACCCCAAATGACTCAGATCACAAGAGAGTGAGGCACAGTGTCTGCTCTGCTGTGCCACACACAGGTTTTCCTATAGACTTAATTTTCCATGCACTCTTCCCTGTAAATCCATTTCCTCTGGGCACACAGTCAGGCAACTGGAAGTCTCCAAACACTCATCTGGGCTCCAGTGCCCCTAGCACGAGTAAGGGCAGAAGGCACTGGGCAGGGAGACCACAGCTGAGCCAGTGCCCATGCTAGAGCTTAAGTCCAGATCTTCTATCCTTACCAAAGAACAAAGATTTGTTGGAATATTGACAGTGTCCAGAAATCAATCTTGCTCCCTGGGACCATAAGATCCTCCCTGTCTAGCTATAATTCTATAGTTCTCAGAGGTCAGAAGAAACCGGAGGACTCTTTCCCTCATTGTATGGTTAATTTCATATGTCAACTTGGCGTCACATACTTTTCCAGATGCTTTTGTGAACTTATTTTTTAGATGAGATTAACGCTTATACCAGTAGACACGAAGTAAAGCAGACACCCTGTATAATGTGCTGGGCCTCACCCAATTAGTTGAAGGCTTTACGAGAAACAGACCGATTTCTTCTGAAGAGGAGGAACTCTGCCAGCAGATTGCTTTGGATTGAACTGCAACATTAACTCTTCTCTGAGTCTCTAGCCCACTGGCCAGGTCTACCCTGCAGGGCTTCCATGCACCCTCTCTTCCTCTTTCTGTGTGTGTGTGTCTGTCAGTCCTTTTTGTTCTGTTTCTCTGAAGAAACAGAAGTTTCCTTGACTAATACCTTCCTTGTCATTCGAGGCTCTCTCAAATGCTACCTCCTCTGTGCGGCCACTCCTGATTTCCTCTGCCAGAAATAACTGCTCCTTCTCCTGTGCTAATTTTTATAGTATATTTCTTATGTCACATTTTTGTAAACAATTACTGTGCTTTGTACTATCATTAATTGATCATCTAAAGCAGGGGTGTCCAATCTTGTGGCTTCCCTGGGCCACACTGGAAGAGGAATTGCTTGGGCCACACATAAAATACACTAACACTAACAATAGCTGATGAGCTAAAAAAAATTGCAAAAAGTTTTCATAATGTTATAAGAAAGTTTATGAATGGATGTTGAGCTGCATTCAAAGCTGTCCTGGACTGCATGCATCCCATGGACCATGGGTCGGACAAGCTTGATCTAAAGCTTAGATTCTAAATCTTGTTGCTCAAAGCTTGGTCTGTGAATCCGCAGCATCAGCATGCCCTGGAAGCTTGCTAGAAATGCAGAATCTCAGGCCCTACCCCAGACCTACAGAATCAGAATCTGCATTTTAACAGATGCCTAGGTGATTCACATGCACATTCAAGTTTAAGCAGCACTGCTGTAAACAAGTACTTCTAAACATTGAGGAGCTTTAAAAAATACCTACACTTGGTTCCCACCCTCAGAGACTCTGATGTAACTGGTCTGGGGTGCGGCCTGGGCTTCAAGACGTTTGACACCTTCCGGAGTATTCCTAACTCACAGCCAAGCTTGAGAACCACTGTAACAAACCCCTGGTCTTAGAAGGAGAATTGAGCCCAGTGAAGCTGAGGGACCCCTGTAAGGTTATAAAGTGAATTAGTATCAGGAATGAGAATCCTACCAAGGTTTCCTGCCCCGCTAAAAATGTTTTAAGGAAAGAGGGAAAAGATCAGTGTGCACTATCAGCAAATTTGTCATGAAACCTGGTCATCCAACACCCAGCTGACACAGGAAACTGTCATCATACTGAATATCTCCTCCGTAGGGAGGAACCAGCAGGATTCTCTAAAAATCAAAGAAATGACTCAGCCTATGTTGGATTTTAGGAACACTTCTCATTTAAAAAGGCTGTCAAACACCCAATTTGACAAATTTACATCAAGGGTAAAATTATTGCTAGGACAGATGGGTGTCACCTCTGATCTAGGGTGACCCAAACATGTCCCATGTGGATACAGACAAGTCTCCACTGGTTTCTTCCTTCTCTGCTGATCTTGGGATGCTTTGGTTATGTGATTTCTTTGGAAGGTACAAGATGATGATGTAGTGCCTTCTTTTTATTGCCATATGGCATAGAGCTTTGATTGGAGTTAGAAGATACTAAGGAGAAAAGATGAGAGAAGTAAAGTAAACAGATTTCTTTTCCTTTCAGGACCCTCTCTGGGTTTCATATTTATACTGGCCTAGTAAGGTCCACTAATTCTTCCGTCAGGGTTATGACCAGTAACAACAGGCTTTCCACCCACAGAGATTATTAATGTCACATTGTCTATCTTTGAAGAAGGATAACTACGTGCCAAGAGAGGCTGTTGGTGGCAGACACCCACATGACATGTGGCTGCACCCGCCAGTGACTCAAATGTGACAGGGTGACATTCTCAATCACCTCCCTCCCTGTGGCCTCCTGTAAACTGTCCAAGATACAATTTCTGACCTGCAGTTGCTTGGGATGGATAGCCCCTTGATCTGCTGCTGACAGTGCAGTATTTCTTCTTTGGCAAAACCACCTCTTTCCTTAGTGCAGTGGACCACGACCTACTTCATGAGGCACCTGCAGAAGAAGCTAACCCGAACCACCCACTGTGCTGATAAATTTGTGTTGGAAAATTATACCAAACCCCACTGAACTGCTAACTTGACAGTTGGTATTAGCAGTTACTCATGCAGATGTGTTCTCAGCAGTGCTATTAAAGTGGGGGGGGGGGAGTGGAAACAAGGCACAACACGCTGAGCAGGTGCACACACACCCATGGGCACACACATAAACACATACACACAGGCACCTGTGTGCACAAACACACACATGTACACATACACACACATACACTACTGGCAAGCAGCGGACCCCGTAACCCACAATGAGCCACACTACTTTGTCCTGGAATACATCTACTCCCTTGCAGATAAAAGGAAGAATGTTTCCTGGTATAAAGGAGAGCTATGTATATTTGTATAACTGATTAAAAGAAAAAAAAGAAGAAGCAATAGCAGAAGCCAAGTGAATCAACCATATGACAGCAGTCATAATAAAACAGCATATAAAAATATTTACCAAGTTAAATAATTTGGCTAAGTCGATACCAAGCTTTTAAAGTGAGTTATTAGAATAGACATAAAAGGTGGGAGCTAAAAGGAACTCTTAAACATCGACTCTGGTGCCTGCATTATATAGCTAAGGAAATGAAAGTCTAGCAGGGTGAGGTCACTGCCCAAGGTCACACAGCTAATTAGAATGGTGTCAGGACATGAACCACCTGTCCAAGCTCTCTGGCCAACACCCTTTTGGCTGCACACTGCCACACACGCAGCCCATAAAGAGATTCAAGCAGATGATGATGAATTTTCTCAGGCCCAGGGTTCTAAAACCGCTAACCATTTATACCAACACAGGTTTAACTGAAAAGAAACCTTCCTGCAAAGAAAAGGGGAAATAAAAAATGGAAATGTTGCAATTGTACATTTTCTTTGGAAGGCTGAATGAAGCCAACAAGAGCTTCATTTTCCACCCTGGGGCAAATTTAAGAGGTAGAGAAAAATGATGGGACTGTTCCAGCTGTTTCCACAGCGTTTGGGTTTTGGTCATACAAGGTTAGAAATATAAATAAATTACCCTGCAGCCAAGAGTCTATGGTTTTTCCCCAAATTCAGAGTCATGTCCAATTATTCTCCAAAACAACAGGAGAGTCCCTAGACCTTTATTCATCCACTTCCACTTCCTAGATCATGCAGCCCTCCAGACCCCACCTTTTCTATCTCCTTTTTTCCGGTGCGCGCTCTCTTCCAGGTTTGGGACCCTATCACTGGATGAAATTCCCGGGCTCGCGTTCAGTTCACAACAAGGTGTGTTTCATTGGAAGTTGTGGGGGCAAGCTCCCATTAATGTCTGTCTGAATCTCAGCCCTGCGTCATACTCCATGCGTCTTCTGATAGCCAGTTGTAGATAAACTATTAACACTCCACACTCTATGTCTGCTAAAGCATTTGAATGAAAAGCCAACATTTCAGGAAACCACAATGGGTCTATTGTGGTTTCTAATGGAGGCTTCTATTTTACCTATATTGTACCTATCAAAGTAGTTTCCAATCCTTTAGTTCAGGGGTCTCCAACCCCCATACTGTGGACCAGTACTGGTCTGTAGCCTGTTAGGAACTGGGCCGCACAGCAGGAGGTGAGCAGTGGGTGAGCAAGCATTATCACCTGAGCTCCTCCTCCTGTCAGATCAGCAACAGCATTAGATTCTCATAGGACCACAAACCCTATTGTGAACTGAGCATGCAATGGATCCAGGTTGCACGCTCCTTATGAGAACTTAACTAATGTCTGATGATCTCAGGTGGAACAATTTCATCCCCAAACCATTCCTTCCTACACCCCATCTCCACCCCTATCCTGGTACATGGAAAAGCTGCCTTCCACAAAACCAGTTACTGGTGCCAAAGAGGTTGGGGACCACTGCTTTAGTTCATTCTACTCTCCCATTTCCCCAGTGACACAGGCAAGACTGACATCCATTTGCAACCCCCAATGCCACACTGCACAGCTCCAGGGTGCCATTTACCTCATAGTCTGTGTGGTGTTGGGCAGTGCCACCATGGATTCCTGGCCAAAGAAAACACTTTGCTTTGTCTTTGCCATCCGAACCATCGCCCAGAGCCCCATGCTGCCCTTCCATCCTCATCCAAGATAACTCCATGACCCCTACTCATACTCCTTCACCAGTTCCCATACTCCAGACCCTCTCTAGGAAAACCCATCTTTCTACTGTCCCATTCCTTAGGACCCAACTCTCTATAAGAGATGAATGAATGCATGACAAGGGGTTAGTGAGTTATAACAAGTTGGTCCCTTTCAGATTAATTTGCTATTTTACTTGGGTCTTCCTGGAGGCTGCACTTCAACCCAGAGAAATAAGTGAATGGGAAATTCCAGGCTGGGAACTGGCAGCCTAGGCGGGGTGGTGGTAGGGATATTACATAGTCATAGAGAGGCTGCTGTCTTGCTTCCAGTAATAACCCCACATTCCCAACAAAAGCAGGATGCTTGTCTCAGCCCTGCTGGGACAGGAGACTTGGACGTTCCACAGAATTAGTTATAATTTGGGTCTCTTTATCAGGAGATGAAGGTGTATTTGCAAACTTATTGAATACACATACACACACACACACACACACACAGACAAAAAGATTAACCTGACTTTTTTCTAATTATGTCTACATGGAGGTCGTTCAAATGCTGATAGAAGCATAAAAGAGTGATATGATTTTTGTCTTCCTTAGAAGGTGAATTTAATTGCTTATTTGTGCTGAGTTTGGATTGCAGGGGAAATAAAACTTGGATTTTCATTTACATATGATTTTAATCTCTACATATTACAAAAAAAAAGGTTGGGCTTTGTCTTCTTTTTTTTCCTTTCTCATCTTTTGCAAACAAGTTGAAATGATGTGAAGGAAGTTCTTAAATGATCTTTCCAATTTTCAGTCATCATATTTCCACAATTCTATACTAAGAATAGATCTAGATCTTATTTTTTTTAAGATCTGGCTTTAAATAAAAATATCCTGAAAGGCTTATACTAAAAAACAACAGTCTCCTGCCTCCAAGTTCTGCTGCCCAGAAACATTTACTTTTAACTTTTTTCATAATTTCTTCTGGTTGTTTCTGCATTTAAAAAGTAACATGCTTGAGTCATAATTTTATGATTTATCCACGTTAAACTCTATTAGCTCCCTGTTATGCCAAGTGAGGAGTTAGCTTTATAAATCCCCCAACCCCTTCTTCTCAAGGTAATTATATCAATATCTTCTTTTAAATTATTTGTCAATATTTATGTTATGATTTTTAAAATGTTGTTTAAAGCAAAGTTCTCAGTGTACTACGAAAGCATTTCCTTTCTTAGGTAGCTTCAGAAAAGTGGTTATAATCATCTTTTTGAGTGGGACATGAAGACCCTTGCTGATACAGACACCTTCTCCAGAGAGAAAAACCCTCAACTCTTAAGAACATGCAGAGGGCTCAGGGCTGCGACACCAGGGGCTGACCTATCACTGTTGCTATTATCACTAGTTTGCATGCATAGCTCAAAAGAGACTTGGTATGTCAGCTGTACCTACAGAATGTTTTCTGTGTACATGTGGCCCATGCTTTAAATGTGGGCTGCAGGAGCAAGGTGTATGTCCTTGAATGGGCATGGCTTTTGAAGTCAAGAAGACTAGAGTTTAAATTATCATGGTTGGCAGAATACTTATCCCCCAAAGATGTCCATGATCTAGTCCCTGGAACCCGTGAATATGTTACTTTACTTGGCAAAAGGGACTTTGCAAATGTCATTAAATTAAAGATCTGGAGATAGGGAGATTATCTTGGATTATCTGGGTGGGTCCCATGTAATCACAAGGATCCTTATGGGATCTTTATGGGACCAAGGAAAGGGGGAGGCATAAAATTTACAGTTCAGACCTGGGTGCTTTTAAGAGGGAAAGGGAATGCTATTAATAATTGTGTCAAACATTGACCAATGAAATGGAATAGAGAACCCAGAAATAAAGCCAAAATATATACAGCCAACCAATCTTCAACAAAGCATGCAAAAACATAAATTGGGGAATGGACATACTATTTAATAAATGATGTGGGAAAACTGGCAAGCCACAAGTAGAGGAATAAAACTGGATTCTTATCTCTCACCTTATACAAAAATCAACTCAAGATTAATCAAAGACTTAAATACAAGACCTGACACTAAAAATTCTAGAAGACAACATTGGGAAAACTCTTCCAGACATTGACCTAGGCAAAGAATTCATGACTAAGACCCCAAAAGCAAATGCAACAACAAAAAAAATAAATAGGTGGGATCTAATTAAACTAAAAAATGTCTGTACAGCAAAAGAAATAATCAGCAGAGTAAACACACAACCCATAGAATGGGAGAAAATATTTAAAAACTATGCATCTGTCAAAGGACTAGTATCCAGAATCTACAGGAACTCAAACAAATCAGCAAGAAAAAACAAATAATCCCATTAAAAAGTGGACAAAGGACATGAATCGATATTTCTCAGAAGAAGATATACAAACGGCCAACAATATGAAAAAATGCTCAGCATGACTAATCATCAAAGACATGCAATTGAAAACCACAATGAGATACCACCTCACTCCTGTAAGAATGGACATTATTGAAAAGTCAAAAAACAATAGATGTTGGAGTGGATATGAGGGAAAAGGAATGCTTATGCACTGCTAGCAGGAATGTAAATTAGTACAATCTCTATGGAAAACAGTGTGGAAATTCCTTAAAAAGCTAACAGTACAGCTACCATTTGATCCAGCAGAACCAATACTGGGTATGTAACCAAAGGAAAAGAAGTTAATATACAAGAGGACACTTAGACATGTATGTTTGTAGCAACACAATTCACAATTGCAAAGCTGTGGAACCAACCTAAGTGCTCATCAATTAATGAACGGATAAAGAAAATGTAGCATATATACACCCTGGAATACTATTCAGTTATTAAAAGGAACAAAATAATGTCTTTTGCAGCAACTTGAATGGAGCTGGATACCATTATTCTAAGTGAAGTAGCACAGGAGTGGAAAACCAAAAAACATATGTTCTTCCTTATAAGTGGGAACTAAGCTATGAGTATGCAAAGGCATACAGAGTGATATAGTGGACTTTAGAGACTCAGAAGTGGGAGAGTTAGACCCTTTGTTGGTCTGGAGATGGTACCATAGGAATCTACACTAACAAGCTTTACCAGCTGGCCTTGATCTGCTATTTATTTGCCTTTCTATAATTTGTGGCTCTTAGAGACTTAAAGTCTCTTCCCCAAAAATTTACCATTCCTTGTTGAAGATGCTATATAAGCTGGAATTCAAAGTCACCTCTTAGAGTTTTACTTATTCCTTGGGTATCTACCATGTATATATATAAAATATATAGGATGATGAACTTCTGTTTGTTTTTCTCTTGCTAATCTGTCTTTTGTTACAGGGTCCACTCCAAATAATAATTTATTTGTTATTTTAATCTATTTTATCAAATAAACACTCAGCTATGTTGCCGAAGCTGGAGGGCAATGATATGATCACTGCTCACTGCAGCCTCGATCTCCTGTGCTCAAGTGATCCTCCCATCTCAGCATACCCCCACCCCTGCCCCTTCGCCAGGCGCTGGAACTATAGCTGCTCACCACCACACCTGGCTAATTCTTTTTTATTTTTTTGCAGAGTGTGGTATCACTGTGTTTCCCAGGCTGGTCTCAAACTCCTGGGCTCAAGCAGTCATCCCACCTTGGCCTCCCAGAGTGCTGGAATTACAAGTGTGAACCACTGTGCCCAGCCCCAAATAAGAATTTATGAGGGTTGAAGAAAAACTTATTTTTCCTCCCCTTTACCCCCATCCTCCAAGGGTTGGCAGACTGGTTTTGAAGATGAGGATAGGCAAGGAGAGGAGGAAGGAGGAGGACTATGGGAGTGAAAGCAGGACAACCTATTTGGGAGAGGACTGTTAAATAAAGAGTGTCAGCAGCCACCATGTGTGAAAGTGCAGCCCACAGTAGAGGGAAAGAGATTGGAAGAAGAACTGCTGAATACTTCAATCTCTTTTACATGTTTGGAAAACACCAGGGGAGCACTTGAATATTTGGACATTTGTTTTGGCTGCTTTGACTATGTTCTTTTAGCTGAGAGTCAAGCCTGAATCATATAGATGCTGGAGGTCCAAAGACGGGTAATGGTACATTTGGTCCTTCAGGAGCTTTGGGTCTAGTAAAAGCGGTGTTTTCTCAAATCCCTCCAGCTTGAGGATCCCATGACCAGTGAACCAGAGTTTGTGGAATTCAGAGATGAGAAAGATAAATATGGCTGGAGGAATTTATTGGGAACCCAACTTGGTCATGAAAGACAGGCCAGATTTGAAGAAACCAATTTCTTCTTCTCGGGTAGACTAAAATGGAGCACTTTGTACACATAAACAATCTGTTTCTGGTCCCCTAAGTGCTCATGAAGTTAATTATGCCTCTCACACCCCACCCCACAATTTCTAGGAACAGTAAATCTCACCACACATAGTCCTATTTCCTTGGCAGCATTAGAGACAAGTGGCTTAGCTTGGCAATTTACAAAGTATTGCTCTTGTAACATTTTCCACTAGGGCACATATGGCAGATAAAGAGACATTACTTCTACTATTACTTTAAAATTATTTGGCCATGAAGGATGGAAACTTACAGACCGTGACAGCACCTTTGTTACCTTACTGCATTTTAGGTGAAATAAAATTTTTCTGGGGATAAGTTAAGAAAAATAAACTAAAACTCTCCAGTATTTAATGCATTTTTAAAGATGGAAGGTGTCTATTTTGGCAAGGTGAATTTCTAACTTTATATGTGAAATTACTTACCCACAGAGGAAAAGATTTTATGTTTGTGTCCTTGTGAGGAATGAAAAATCAAAGTGGGAAATAGTTTTTGAAACAATAAAAGTTAAAAAACAGTATTTCCCATTGCAAAAAGTAAACTCACCACTAGATTTTTAAATGCTTCAGAAGAAAATCAGCAAAACCAAGAAAATGGTATTGGTAGTGGATGCTAATAAGGTATGATCTCTTGAAATTTCTGAGCAGTTGATTTTCCTTTTCGTTTAAATGAACTTACATGGAGGACATGAGATGGGACTACTACAAAGATAATAATATATTTAAATTCTGAGTGTCCATGAGCTTCAGAGGGTCTGCCTGTCTGTTTCTCTGAGGTGAGAACGAGAGAAGAAAGGAGATGAGACAGATGTGCTGTACCAGAAACAGTCACCTTTTCCAAAATTGTGCCGTATTAATTCTGCTTCAGGCACTTCGCTGGGCTCTTTTAGTCAAGCAATTAAATTCTTTTTCAAACTATTAAGCTAATTTCTCAATTTCTCCTGTTTTTGTTTGTTTGTGTTTTTATTTTGGATCAGTTTCTCATCTTGCCTCTCTTTAGTTTGGTTGTCTGCTGAAATCTTTAATTCAAAAATCACCTTCGAGTTGAGGAAGCTATCATCCAGAACTCTAATTAATAGTGACTGTGACATTTTAAATAAATGAGAAGCGGTGTGTTGGGGAAGGGGATGGATTGCCAAGCAGAGGCTTTATCCAGGTAGAGATGAGAGAATATTCATAGGAGCATCCTCTCCTCTCAGTGTTGCTTGGAAATGGCTTTTTAGCTCTGATTGCAAATATTTTGTGAAATTTTTCTATTTCGATCAACACTTTGGTCCATCTGGGCAGAATATGTTTAAGAAAAGCAATTTGAACTACTTTCTAACAGTCAGGGAATGAATAGTCTCTGTTATCTTCTGTTATTGGGTTGGGCCAGAAATATCCTGTGAGTTCCTCTTTCTACATGAGTTAGGATGCCATCATGGAGAGACCTTTAACTCTCTTGCAAGACCGAGGTGTGTTGAGTTTTTATAGATTTTCTTGTAAACTTTAGCCTTACTATTACTTATTATTACCAAAATAAAGTGGAATATGGATGCAAAGCAGCCACAGAACAGCCCACTCCAGCTGATCAGGGCAAAGTCAAGGCTAACACCCAATCTCTTGGCTGCCAGACGAGTCCACTGACCCTAACACATGCTGGTATTTCAGAAATAGTATAGCATGAGCCATTTCACCCCAGTAAAAGCTGATCACCCTCAAACACTGTAATGGCAGAGAGATGGTTATTTACAGTTTTGAAAGACCCCACTTTATCAACCAAGAAGAAATCAGAAGATTCAGAGATTGATGGAGTTCTGATGTGTTAAATCAGCCAAAATAAACCTGAAAGAAAGTAGAAGAGGCTCTGTAATGAGATCCTACTGAACCCGAAGAAGACTTCCCATGCTTACTGGTTTTCAAGAACTGTGTCAAGAAAAAATATTTTTCTAGATGTTTTCTCTATCATCTGAGCACTGAATAAAATATGTTTGGAGGAATCTTTCCAGAATAAGCTTGATTTGTGCAATGAAATAAAAATTAAGGTCAGAATACTGCCAATGAACAGCTATCAAAAATATCTGATTAATGGTGTAATTCTTTGTTTATGATTATGGGAGTGAATAACAAAAATTTTAACTTTACACACCATTTTCTTATAGAGAGAAGATGTATATAGAATACCAATACTGTGAAAAAAAATCCTAGCATTTATTTGATATTACTTTATAAGTACAGCAAGTTCTAGCTTCCTGATTCCCGAATTGGGCAGTATATCGCTTTACTCAGAGGAGTTTAAAAGTATATCCATGCCCTGCCCCCATTCCTGTATCAGTCAGCCATTGCTGTAATAATGCTGCATAGCAATCTCAAAATTTTGGTGGCTTTGAACAACAAATATTTATTTTTCTCACACGTCCAGGGGTCTGTTGGGGGTTGCTGATCTCAGCAGGGTTCAGCTGGGCATGGTTATAGGCTGTAGATCACTTTTATTCTGGGGCCTAGGTTAGGGGAGCAGCAGTATATGTAGGGCAGGCTTTTCTCATGGTGATGGCAGAAGCACTGAATTGCGAGTCCAATGCTACAGGCACATTGCAAGCTCTGTCTGTGACATGTTTGCTGACTTCCTATTGGCTAAAGCAAGTCTCATGTCTGAGCCACATGAAGCCAACAAAGGAGTGTCTGTAAAATTCTACCATAGGGCAGGGGAGAATTGGGACACAATATTCCACAATTCCCAGACTTTCTGATTCAGTAGGTCTATGACGAACTTCAAAATAAGTACTTTAACATCTTCAAATCCCCAGAGCTTTCTGATGTTCAGCTAACACTGATCTTATCTATGAAAGTCCAATATCTGCCTTGCTAACCCATTCCACTGTTTAGACATTTTATTGCTACTGGGGTCAACTTATCTATTAGGCATAGTAGGCACAGTATCTATGACTCACAAGACTTTTCGGGGCCATGAGAATGTTTTCAATATGATTTAAAAGAAAAAGTAAGTCCAGCCTGGAGTATATTTGTCTTTATACCAGTATGGTCATAAAATCTATCTATCTATCATCTATCTATCATCTATCTATCTATCTATCTATCTATCTATCTATCTATCATCTATCTGTGTCATTTTATTAAGAAAGGGACCTATGAAGGCAAAAATGCCTAAGGCCCACAAAAGTCATAATCAGTGATTTTGATTATCATTGTCATGTAGAGCAGTTATTCTGATCAAAACATTCAGAAATAAAACTTAGGAGGTAAGCTAGGGAGTTAAGTGTGTTTGATTGGGAGAATGGCCTATTATCTAAGGCAGTTCTGTCTTGGGGTGGCAAGGCTGAGTGAGAGGGATTCTGTTAAAACAGAGGACACCACGTCTGGGTTTTAGAGTTCATCTGTTCAGATTTAGAGATTTCACTGCTTTGATTTTCTAAGCCAAGAATCCCAGGGTTGGGGAGTTCTTGTGTCCCACCAGTGGCTGGGAGTGGATGGAGAGGCCAAAGCAATGGCTGGGATGGGACTGGCCTTGCCAAAAATTTGAACCAGAGCCAGAGCGATGAGCTCAATTGGCTCTCAATGCTGGAGTGAAGATCCTTTAACTCTGGCTGAGTCTTTTATGTCCTGTAAAAAGATGTTCATACAGGAGGAGAGGATTGGACAGAGGATGTCATGACTTTACTCTTATTCTAGAACCTACAAGCATCTCTGTCTTCAGTAAGATAAATGTAAGTTGACAGGGTTCTAATTAATAGAGGAATTTCTCTCTTTTTGAACAAACCCAATAGCAAGTAAGCCTTTCCTCCTTTGCCCTTCGTGCTGCAGACAGGCCATGGGGTTCATTATCCCTGCTGCTTTGGCCTGGTGCAAGGAGGTAGGGACATGCTTGAGTATCTAGTCAATCATCTTAGAAGGCAGAGACTCCAGGATGATTCAAACTAATGCTTTTGGCTCAATTTCTTTCCCATAGAGATACATAACTAAGGAGTCTTCATGTCTCCAAACAATTTTTTTAATATCAAAAGTTTTAAAAAGTGGTTGTTTTAGAAGCAGTAACTGAGCTACTGGGTTGCTGTGAGGATGAACTAAGATTGTCTATATGCAGATACTTGGAAAACATCAAATCTCTATGGAAATATGAAAGGCTAGAGTACAGGTTGTTCCAATTTCATGCCAGCTGATAAGTCAGCTCTCTAGTTTTTCTATAGTCTTATCACTCCAGTGAGCCATGTTCCCTGTGTGTGCTTCTTCGAAATCAGCCAGCATGTCAAAATGCTTATAATCTCTTGTTCCATATGATCGCCAAAAGCCTTGTGCTATAGTTGAAAAAGTTTTGAGACAGGCTCATAGCTAGCTACAGGGACTGATGAGAAGAATACAGTAGTCCTCCTTTATCTGCCAGAGGCACATTCCAAAGCCCCCTGTGGATGCCTGAAACCACAAATAGTACCGAACCCTATATACACTATGCATGAAGTTCTTTTTCTTTTCTCACAATTTCACAGACAGAAGATTCCTTTTTACTGTAGATCTTAGCAAACTCAGCATACATTTTTTTCTTTCTTTATTAACTGGAGAACTTTCACTTTTTCACTTAAAGGAAGCACGTTACTGCTTCTCTCTGGCATATTTGAATTGCCAGCATCACTATTCTTCTGCTTTTAATACCTCAACAGTCTAAAAGCTGAGATGGCTGGTAAGTGACTAATGGGTGGGAAGCGTCCACAGAGTGGATACACTAGACAAAGGGAGGATTCACTTCCTGGATAGGATGAGGTGGAACAATGTGAGATTTTACCATACTTCTCAGAATGGTGTGCAATTTAAAACTTATGAATTGTTTATTTCTGGAATTTCTCATTTAATATCCTCACACTACATTTGACCACAGGTAAATGAAACCATGGGAAGTGAAACTGGATAAGGGGGTATACTATATTACAGAAGAAGTTGCCCTTTATTTGATGAGATTGATTTGTGAGTCATAGATCATGGCTGCAATCACAAGCTGATACATTAGGCACAACAGCAATAGTTAAGCCTTCCATGGCACCTGGTTTTCTTCTACTATGTGAACTGCATTAGGAATGTTTTCAGCTCTACGTAGAGTATTTGGTTAGCTGTGGCTTTAGTAACTTGCATATCCAGAGATCTGGAGGTGGGAAGCCCAAGATTGGTTAGAGACTTGGGCTTTTTGTCCTGAGACTTCTTGGCTCATGGTCACAGATGGCTGTCATGGCGTCAAGCTTCACTTCATCATTCAAGGCAGGAGAAAGGAGGAGAGGTGATCAATAGAACAGGAAAAAGTTACTCAGAAGCTCCTAACAAACAGACATATGCTTTTGTTTTATTGGAGAAAATGTCCCAGGAGAAAAACCAGAGAGAGAAGAAATGCAGAAGCTAAAGGAGGAGAAAGGTACAAAAAGAAGAATTCCAGCATGAAGAATATACAGCATTAAATATAATATATATTATGGGCTAAATTTTGTGGTTCAAACCACGTCATGGCAATTTGGAGAAAAGGAAGGATGAAGCTACCAGGAAGTGTGTAATAGAGAAAATGGAAGTTGAGCTAGAATTTGAAGGTCAGCTTGATTTTAAGAGGCCTAATAGAAGAGATTGGAGTAAAACAACTTGTGAGGATAGAATGAGATGTGTTCACTAATGAGATATTACTATAAAACAAAAGGAATATGGTAATGCTGGAAAATGGATGAGATACAATGGGATCTTCTCAGTTTTTCTCTCTTTCTGGTCTTCGTGATTATCAAAGCCATCTCTGCTGCTGCTCTGAACCAGGTATTAGTGTCTAGCACGGGAGGGTGTGTTAATCAGTTTATTACTTTAATAATGCTGTGTAACAATCCTAACATATCAGCAGCTTATAACAATACATATTTAATTCTCTCTCACAGATCAGAAGGTTGACTATAACTCTGTGTGTTGGTTTTATTTTCTTTATTTTGAGACAGTGTCTCACTCTATCACCCAGGATAGAGAGCAGTGGTATAGCCTCAACCTCCTGGGCTCAAGCAACCCTCCCACCTCAGCTTCCTGAATGGCTGGGATTAGAGGCATTCACTTCCACACCCAGCTAATGATGTGATTTTTTAAAAAAATAAAGATGAGGTCTCACTATGTTGCCCAAGCTGATCTCAAACTCCTGGGCTCAAGCAATCTGTCTGCCTTGGCCTCCCAGACTGTTGGGATTACAGGCATGAGCCACTGCACCCAGCTGACTCTGTTGGATTTGACAAAGTGTGGCTGGGTTCAGCTGGGCTTAGCTCCAGACTGTGTGTGGGATTCAAGTCTGTTCCCTAAGTCTCCTTCTTCTGGAGCCAGCAGCTGCCTGAGACATGTTCTTCTCATGACAGAGGAGAGGGTTGAAGAGGCCAAGCAAGACACCAAGCACACTTAAAGCCTCTGCTTGCATCTTTTCTGTTCATGTGCCATTGGCCAAAGTAAGTCACAAGTCCAAGCCCAACGTGAATGGGAAGGGGACGTGCACACTACCATGGATGGGAAGAACAGAAAGAGTAATTGCTGACCAATTACACAATCTACCAAAGAAGGGAAAGTGAGGAGAAGATGTCGACTGTGTGGACTAGGAATGTCTTGCAGTCACTCACAAAGAGCCAGCCCAGAGCTAGGGTGAACTTAGTAGACACTGCTGAGACCCTGACCTATGCCAGGCAACGCACTGCATACTGGTCCTACAGTATCTGAATAATTAAGAAACAGTTTCTGGTGAATAAAATGTCATCAGACTACATGGCTTTTAACAATGAATAAGTGATTTAAATGGGAGTGAGAGAACGGTGATTCCAGCTCCTTCACTGTTGGGTGTCAGCCACCAGCCCTTTGGCTTCCTCCCCTCCCTCCAGGTGTCAGCTGCTTTCCAGTGCCAGGGAGTCAAACACAGGGACACCAAGTAAGTACTCCCCACAAGATGCATGTGGCAATTAAGCATCAGCCACTACAGAAGCCTGCACTCTGTCGTGCTTCCCTCCAACCGAAAATGCATCAAATTATAGGGAAGGCTCCTGCCCCCTTCACACTGTTATCGGTGACACAGAAATTTGGCAGTGATTTCTCTGAAGAGCAATGTTAGTACAGTAAATCAAAAAGCCACGTACGGATTTTGCCCAACAGACCAGACATGGCTCACAGCGCAGACCCTACCACACAGAACAAGGTCTGTGGGATGTCCCAGGAGAATTGATGTTGCAGCCCAGATTATTGGCAGTGTTTTATTTCGTAGTGACTCATTCTAATTATGATATGGTTTGGATTTGTGTCCCCACCAAATCTCATGTTGAATTATAATCCCCAGCATTGAAGACAGGGACTGGTGGGAGGTGACTGGCTCATGGCGACAGAGTTCTGAATGGTTTAGCACTTTCCTCCCTTGGTACCATACAGTGAGTGAGTTCTCACCAGATCTGGTTGTTTAAAAGTGTGCAGCACCTCCCCCCATGCTTTTTCTCAGGCTGTGGCCATGTAAGACATGTCTGCTTCTCCTCTGCTTTCCACTGTGATTGGAAGCTTCCTGATGCCTCCCCAGAAGCAGAAGCTGCTATGCTTCCTGTGCACCCTGCAGAACTGTGAGCCGATTCACACTTCTTTCTTTACAAATGACCCAGTCTCAGGTATTCGTTTATAGCAGTGCAAGAACAAACTAATACAGACAATATAGACATTTCCTTCCTTGTTCACCCTTTCAGCTCAACCTGATCCCCTGGTGGAGCAGGTCAAAGAGCAAAGAATGAAGATGAACAGCATAAGATTTCTGGGTATAAAAGAATGGTGAAAGAGCCTGGAGAAAGAGCATCTTGCAGAAGGCTGAGAATTTTAGTAGAGCCCTTTTTTAAAAGCCTTATTTTATTTTGAATTGACTCATTAGTATGACCAAATATAAAATTACTAAAAGCACTGATGACCTAAGATTAAGTGTTTCTAGATGGAGTGGGTTTTGGGGGTCTCATTTTGGGGGCCATCTTCCCAAGGGGCAGACCATACCCTAGGTGTACACTCCCCTAGACTAGAGGAGTAGCCAAGGGGTAGCCAGACCCATGGGAAAAAGGTCCCTCTTGGTGCAGAATGTAGCTAAGGGTGGAAGTAAAAGAGAAAGCGAGTAGGCATGAGCCACAGGCAATGAATAACTCTCTTTGTGCCACCAACTTCTGGCCCAGAAATCCAAGGAATTCAAGAATTCTGACATTGAACCTGCTCTTGCAGGTGATCATAGAGATATATATGTCATGACAGAAGATAGAACATTTTCTTTACCTTTGTTCCCTTGATTTATAACTTCAAATACTTAGAAAAATGGTTCAAGGGCCTCCATCTGCATCCTTCCCTAATTCCTACAAATGTCAGGGGTGGGTGTCTACCCAGGGCTGGGGAAGGGGCAGGTCAGTGCCTGCCTGTGGCTGTCCCCTCAGGTTTCTGTGATGAGAAATCAGAGCAGTGAGCATCTCAGGTCTGGTTTGTTTACTCTGGGGTCCCATCTCAGCCAGCTGTCAGATTGTGATTAATCTTCCAACACCCCATCCAGCCCAAATCATGTTTATTCATTTATTTTTCATAAGCATGTTTTTTCAACCTGAGAATTTTATCTGAACTCCATTGTGTACCTCATTCATTTATTTCTAATTTCCTGTACATTAGAAATGATACAAAATCACTAGCATGGATCACTTTTTTATTAACAATGAGAGAAGAGGCAAATTGACGTCAAGATTTTTATCGGTCACGAGAAAACGTGTGGTCAAAGAGGAAAAAATGAAAATGATCAAAGTGGCGTTTCTGGGGATTGGAGAATAGGGGCGAAGTCTGGAAAAGGGCCATCTTGCAGAAGCTTGAGGATTTTAGTAGAGCCCTTTCTAAACACTGTATTCTATTTTGATTCATAGAAGTCTTAAAATGTCGCATTGATTAATTAATACAATCAAATATAAAATTACCAAGACTAAAAGTACTGATGACCCAAAATTAGGTGTCTCTGGATAGAAGTCCAAAGGAAGCATTATCTGGGACGGAGGCTACACAAAGTAGAGTAAACTGATTCATGCTACTGATCTGTAAGCCCTTGTTACTCAAGGGGTGGTCCACCAGCCAGCACCATTGGCATCACCTGGAAGCTGATTAGAAATGCAGATTCTCAGGACCCACTTTGGACCTGCTGAATCAGGACCTGCACTTAGCAAGATCCCCAGGTAATTCCTGAGAAGAGCAGCCATCAATTCTTTAAAATGATTGTTTTTCAGTTCTGATTGCTTAAAGCAGTGTTTTAGCGTTCTCCAGAGACACAGAACGAATAGGATGTATACATATGTAAAAAAAGATTGAGTATAAGGTACTGACTTATGCAATTATAGAGGCTGACAAATTCCAAGATCTGCAGTCAGCAAGCTGGAGACCCAGGAGAGCTGATGGTGTCCTTCCAGTCTGAGTCTGAAGGCCAGCAGGCTTGACACCCAGGAAGAGCTAATTCTTTTGTTCAAGTTTGAAGGCCAGAAAAAAACCTATGTCCCAGCTCAAAGGCAGTCAGGCAGGAGGAGTTCCATCTTACTCAAGAAAGGGTCAGCATTTTGGACCTCCTCAGGCTGTCAACTGATTGAATGAGGCCAACCCACATTAGGGAGTGTGTATTAGTTCATGTTCACACTGCTGTAAAGAACTGCCCAAGACTTTATAGCAGTGTGGATATACAGTACCACAGGAACTATCCCTCCATCATGACAGTCTTTCTCATCATAAGACTCCCACTGTAAAGACCAAACTCACACTTACAGTCATTTGGTAGCTTTAAGAGAGCAGAAGAAATGATGAAAGCAGCAGTACACTACTCAGAGATTCAGGTGCCTTCATGTCATGAAAATTTTTTAGAACAATACCCCTGATTTTCATCTCACTTCAAAAGTCCTTGGTACAATGAAAATTGCCCATTTTTGCTCCTTAGAAAGTTTGCTAAAAAATATGGAAGGCATTTTCAATCTTTTAAATCTCATTTAACTCATGTTTTAAGACACTCTAGTCATCAAGCCCTTGCAGAAAATTCCACCCAGTTTAACATTTGTAACATTTGGTTTTCATATTACTTATGTTTTCCTACTTAATACATCTTTGTGTGTATATGTGTGCATGCTGTGTATCTTGTTTTATTTTCATGATCAACTTTCATGTTTTTATGAAATAAAACGAATTTTTAGGAACAGAACTCCAATTCATAACTTCGTGCCTCTAGGAAATGAGGGTATAATTTATGAAGTATTGATCTGCCGCCATGGCTCAGAAATTTAATTAAATCATAAGTCAAGTGAATTGTGTTTCTTTTCCCAGCCCAGAGGCCAATGCCACTGTGGGTGTCAGGGTGCTGAGTGTACATGGGATTCCCAGAAGCTCTGTCCAGGAAGTGGCGGGTGTGGGGGGTGGCGGGGATCAGTGTGGGGAAGCTTAGAAGCCCTGGAACTGGATTGCCAGGGTCTGGAGTCTGAGTCCATCTTTTACTAACTGTCTTTCCCTCTGTTTCATTATTTCTAAATTGGAGAAATTGGTCAATGCAAGTTACAAATTAATGAGACTATTGATGTGAGTGTTCATAATAGTACTCAGCACTTAATAAATGTATGGCAAGTATGAGCTATCAGCTATCCCTCCCCTGGGTGTTAAAAGCTATGTATAAAAGGAAAACTGGGGCTTCCACCCTGGCCAGGCACAAACCTAAATGGATGCTCATTGCTGGTATTGGCCTTGACAAAGGAGGCCCTCTGGGGAGCCTCAGCCTCATCATTCTTCAGCAGTAACCAGTATCAGATGACCTCCAGGTGTCCCTTAACCAAACCAAACCTTCAGGTTATTACTTGTCCTATGTGGCCATGCAGGTACCTTCCAGGGATTTTAGAACTTTTGAAGGAGCTCACAGATAGAGCTGCTGTGGCTTCCTCCAATGGGGACACAGAAGAAGGGGCTTTGTAAACCTCCACGGCTTTTGGCAGGAAGTGAACAAGATCTTTTCCTATTGCAGACCCACAGAGATCTCACTCACAAGCACCCTCTGGCGCATTTGGGTTTTTTAATGGTCTGCTCAGAATTGCTGAGATGTTGCTCTCGCTTGTTCAGTGTCTCCTTGCAGCAGACAGCACATGAATCCTAAAGTAACCAAGCCTCAAGGACTTTCCTTCCTCCTCCAGGTGTCTCCTCCAAGAGACACACATCCTGGGAAAGAACAGAGGAGCCTTTCAGGGGAAATGGAATGTTCTGTATCTCAGTCTGGGTGGTGGCTACATGAAAAATGCCCACCTGCACAACATTCTTTCAGCTCTGTACTTAAGATGTGTGCACTTCATCCACTGTACTATAGATACGTTATTATACTTCAACTAAAGAATTAAAAGAAAAATAAGATGTGGAGAAGCTGTAAAAATTAACAGGCCACATACAAACACCTAAAACAATTAGTGCAGACTCTCAAACAGTAGAAATTACCTCCAGCTTCTCATGAAGAAATGAGATAAATCCTACTGCTAATCACAGGGCCTTTGGAAGCTTTGCTCCCACTTTTATTCTGATTTTCATTGCTTTGGCTTTTGACCTTAAATGAAAGCCAGTGGCAAGGTTAGCAGCAAAGGGAGGTGAGCTCATTACTTCTCTGACAGTCTGTTTCAATTAGACATTGAAGACAATTTCTCCCCATACTTGAGTAATCCCCACCAAATTACTTCAAGAAGGGCTGTTGGAATCACAGCCTACAGGAGTTCTGATGAGTTCAGAATTGGAAATCATTAGGTCCCTCTAACCACTACTTAAGCATTTACTGTTAGAAATCCTTTGCCCTAGACACAAATGGTAGGTTATAAATTATTTATGGACCCAATTAGGGACATAATTGGAGTGATCTGGCTGTTTGCCATAGCACTAATGCATCTAAAGTTTTTCATCTTTCAGTTAAAGTTTTTTCTGCTTTCTGTTACACTTTGATATACTAATCTGCTCTCCAGAGGTCTGCAAAAAATATAAAAATAAAATAAGGAAAAGTGTTCATGACTCTTTTATAAATGTGTATAAAGTTGAGCTTCAGTGAAGAGTCATTGAATATCAGCAAGTTAATCCTGCTTGTGCTTCATTATGCTCCCACAAGTATTAGCAAAAATCAAATCACTTATAAAGAAATGACTTCGGTGTGATTATGCAGCCTCCTTCCTCCTTCAGTGCCATTTCATGGCATTTCATATTCCTTCTCTCTGTACTCATGGATTGTGTGTGGTATCTTCTTGTTGCTGAGCTTTGTACGATACCCCAGACATCTTACATTTTTTTTTAAATGGAGTCTCACTTTGTCGCCCAGGCTGGAGTGCAGTGGCATGATCTCAGCTCACCGCAACCTCTGCCTCCCAGGTTCAAGCAATTCTCCTGCCTCAGCCACCCGAGTAGATGGGATTACTGGCATCTGCTACCATGCCTAGCTAATTTTTGTATTTTTAGTAGAGATGGGGGTTTCACCATGTTGGACAGGCTGGTCTCGAACTCCTGACCTCAGGTGATCCACTCACCTCAGCCTCCCAGAGTGCTGGGATTACAGGCATGAGCCACCGTGTCCAGCCTGACATTTCTTTATTTAAATGAACTCAGTTAGGTTTTGGTTTCTTGCATTAGACTGTTTCTAAAACACAAAGTGAGATTAGTTAATTTCTTCAAAATAAATGTGCCTACTTTTCATTATTTGGTCCTGCCCCAGTAAAAACTCAAGCTCCTTAATCTTTTTTTTTTTTTTTTAAAGAATGAAAGAGAGAAAGGAAGAGGAAGAGATTTTAGAAAAAGAGAGAAAAGGAGAAAGAAAGAAACAGCAAAAGAAAGAAAAAATGAAAGAGAAAGAAAGAGGAAGAGATTTTAGAAAA
>CAUYQU010072062.1:0-10000 GCA_963574635.1 Cheracebus regulus
GAGAGAGAGCATGGGGAGAAATGCCAGATATAGGTGATGGGGAGGAAGGCAGCAAATCACACTGCCATGTGTGTACCTATGCAACAATCTTGCATGTTCTTCACATGTACCCCAAAACCTAAAATGCAATAAAAAAAAGAAAAAGAAAAAAGGGGTTGGAAAATCATATAGGAAGAAGATGGAGTAAGTGACAAATCGAATGTGTGGTCAATGAAGACAGGCAGGGCAAATTAGTATTTTTTGAAAATCTACTATGGGTTTCATGTTAAGTACTTTTCCATATTATACAGACAAAATAGATGGAGTGAGAGCCTGAATATTTGGGGCAAGAAGGAGCCCAAGCCAGAGCAGAGGTGCAGTTACTTCTGCAGTTAAGGGAGGGTAGCATTCATGTGGTGGCAGATTACCATTTAATCTCCTCCCACAAATCTGTGAATTTAGGACTGCTGCCCTCCCCCCTCCCTTTTTTAGACATACTCTCGCTCTTGTGGCCCAGGCTGGAGTGCCATGGCGCAATCTCCGCTCGCTGCAACCTCTACCTCCTAAGTTCAAGTGATTCTCCTGCCTCAGCCTCCTGAGTAGCTGGGCCTACAGGCTTGTGTCACCACGCCCAGCTAATTTTGTATTTTTAGTAGAGACTGGGTTTTACCATGCTGGCCAGCCTGGTTTCAAACTCCTGGCCTCAGGCGATCCACCCGCCTCGGCTTCCCAAAGTGTTGGGATTACAGGCCTGAACTACCATGCCCAGCCGCTGCCTCATTTTTATAGAAGAGGAACTTGAAGATCAAATAATGGTTTTTACACATCGAAGAATACCAGTTAAGTAGTCCTAGAGCTGTATTTAAGCCAGACTGTTTTGGTTTCAAAATACACCGTTTTCTCATTCCAGATATAATTCCTTTAATAGAACCAAAGGAGCAATAGGACTACAGGATTTCTGGCTTGACCAGTTAGGTAGCTAGTGGGACCATTAATGCAATATTAGGTGGAGGTAAAAGATGATATGTGTGGTTTTGGATATGATAATTGTAAAAGATCAGTGACATAAGCAATTAGATATGTACAAAAGGCATCTGTACATGCAACTCCAGAGATAAAAAGATATATCCTCTGATGTGGAGAGTTAGAGACATTCACGTAACATTGCAGTGAGAGGGAACAGAATTATAAGAGAGGCAGACCTACACAGAACTTTGGAGATTAAACATCTTTTAACCTTGGAAAAGGGCACACAAAAAAGACCAAGACCAATCAGATAATCAGGTGCACCATCAAAAGAAATGATTTTCACAGATAAGAGAGAAGAATTTCAATAGGAACTAGTAGTTATAGGAAAATGCAGCAGTTTATTTAAAAATGTGCATTGAAACATTTTCCTTGATGTTAGAAATTAGGTTATCAGGGACCCCTGAGAGAAAAGCAGTTTATTGGAATGATGGAGGTAAAAAGGAGTATTGGAATTTATTAGGACTACTCTTTTCAAGAACTTGTCTGAGTTCATATAAAGAGGAATATAAAGTCATACACCATTTGGATTTTTAAAGAGAGGTTTGCCTTAAATATAATTTTAGTTTTTGTGGTTATTTTTAAAAAATCAAGTGCTAATTATGTGTTATGTAGTGTTATTGCACTTTATATGAAGTGTTGTGTTTACTTCTCACAAAAATTTATGAGGCATCCATGAGGTAACTCTCTTTATTTTTAAGACATGCCTAGTAACGCACAGAAAGTTTAAAATCTTGCCCAAGATTAACTAGCCAAGTTAGAGCCAGGATCAGACCCAGGAAGTTTGATTCAAGAACCCTCATATGTAACCACTGCCTCTTGAGTAAGAGTTCAAAGGGTTAGGGACTGAAGAGCCTGAAGAAAGAAGACAAAATAGGTGGAGTGAGAGCCCGAGTGTGTGGGACAGGGAGGAGTTCAAGGCAGAGCAGAGGTGCAGAGTTATTCTGCAGTTTAAAGAGGAGAGCATCAGCGTGGTGGCAGATGTTTCTTTTTAGGGGGGAGGGGGGTCCAATCTAGTTAGAAAACTTTTTTTTTCTGCTCACAAAATAGCTAATGTAAATACATAATTTTCCCAAACAGTTTACAATTTTTTCAAGTTCATTTACTTTGTAGGCCATTTTGTTTTCTTTTGTAGGAAATACACTAAATACTAAATATATATACTAACTACTGGTAACTATCAGGGAGACTTTGCATTTTCTGCTCAATTGATTAGTCTGTTCATGCATATTAGTTATTATAGCTTTATTTTACATTTGATTTATTTATAAAACAAATATTGAGCATCTACTATGTGCCTGATGTTTTGTTTTGATATACATGATGAGTAAGATCAACAGACACATACATGCTCAGATTGCCTTATGGTATATTCCAGTGATCAGCAAACTTTTCTTTATAGGACTGGATAGTAAATCATTTAGGCTTTATGGAGCCATTCTGCTCTGTTGCAATCACTCAACTCTGCCTCTGTAGCTAAAAGCAGCCAGACAATATGTAAATGAAGAGTGTAGCTATATTTTGATAAAAATTTGTTCATAAAAACAGTCATGGCCTGCAGGCTGTAGCTTGCTGATCCCTGTTCTAGGTTGGCAATATAGTTACCTCGATGATGAACTGTCAAATAATTGTGAAAAAATATTTTGGAAATGAAAATGGAGTTTCAAGAAACTTTACCTTTTTTTTTTTTTTAACTTTTCCTGACCCAACTCTAATTCCATGATGTTTGTGGTTAACGTGGAGTAACATACATTTTGGTTTGTCTGAGGCAGTTCAGGTTTATGCCTGTTATCTCAGTCTCAAGATAAACAGATCCCCCCCAACCCGCTTTTCACTCTGAAATTTTCCAGTTAGTACGATAAACTGTAAACTGTACAGATGCTCTAAATTTAGGAACTAAAAAAAAATCTTTCTCAATAGGAAAAAGAAGCAGATCTCAATTAAGGCAAAGCTATGGCAGGAACATATAAAGGACATATAGGAGTTTCTTTATTGAAGGAGGTTTTCCAGAGGCTGTATTAGGAAAGGGTGGGGAAGGAAGAAAATTGGAATTTTTATTTAATTGGGTGCATTAAAAAGGAAGGAAAAAATGGGAGAATAAGAAGGAAACAAACAACAACAGTAAAAGAATGAGAGTCTGGAAGAGGAACTAAAGAGATACACTGTTTTATTTGATCAATATTACAAAAAGATCATTAATAGCTTGTTATGTCTCCTTTAAAAGAAGTCTAGCCCAGATTCTTGTTTTATACTTACTGAGAAGCAAGTCACATTTGTTCTTCAGGCAAAAGTTCATAGAGGAAATTATCTGATGAAAGAATCTATTCTCAGAATATTTACATTCCTATTTTCTAAATGTAGTTCGTTTTCAGAAAACATCTAGAGACTGAGATAAGTATTCAAATTTAGAATGTTTATCCAAATCACATCTTTAAAGCTACACTCATTATCAGTATTTCCTGTTGATTTCTAAGTCCAGTATTTTCTGTCTACCTGAAGTCTCCTCTCTTCCTAGCAAGAGCAAATATCATCTCCTTGGTAAAGTTTTCCTGGTATTCCATCAGGCAAGGTTAGTCACTCTATTTTCTGTACTCCCCTATGACACTCACGCATATGCTGAGAAATAGATTTACTGTGAAGAAAATGATGCTTCAGTTTTAGGGTAAGCTCCTTCAGAGCCCCTGCCATGTGTTCATGTGGATATATGTTTTTGTGACATTGGCAAATGTTAAGATTTTTTTTAAAACTGCCATTGGATAAGTCATATTGCTTCTCCTATTTAATGCTTCCCGAGTGCCTGTTTGGGGGAGGCTACAAGCATTTCTGGGATCTGTCTAAGCCGATACACTGAGCATGGAATTAGGCGGTTGTGTTTATGTGCTTTACAGTCATTTCCAAGTCCAGCTGTGTTACTGCTGGCCGCCTAGCAGTCCCAGGTAGACATAGTTTCCAGGTGGACTCCTGCTAATTCCTGTGCTGGTTCACTCAGCTTTGTGAAACACCCAAAAAGTGCAAGTCAAAGGTTATGTCATGGTTTGCAGGTATCCTTTAGGCAAATGTATGTATGTGAAAGAGAAAGAAGGAGAAGGCAGGATTTATCTGAGGCATAGGGAGTCTCCTTGGCTGAGGTCACAGCCTCCTCTGGGAAGCTTGCATTGCATGACTAAAGGCAGGAGAGGTAGACGGCTAGCTCGGGACTCTTTAACAGGCTGCCTACTGGATTGGCATTGGCACTGTCAGGACTGCTTTGCAATTCCACTAGTTCTGCAGCCCAGTTCTTCTTCCCTTCTTTCCCTTTCAGTTATTAATCTCTAAGAAACATCTTATACTCTAGTCTCCACCTCAGTATCTGCTACTGGGTAATCCAATTTATGACAATAATCTCGGTTTGGAAAATTCTGTTAAGAATAATTTTCAGATAAAAGGCAACATTATGACTCTCATGCAGATATAAACATGAATGTATATTAAATAAAGTTTTTATTTTACTCATGGTATTGGAAAACCAGGCAGATGTTACAATTGATTTAAAATGAAAGTTAAAATAGCCAAAAGTAATATAGCTATTTAGACATATTGCAACATTTAGTGGCTATAGATGACTTCCTATAATTAAAAATTAAACATAATATTTACTCTAATATTTGCTTTATTATTCAAACATTTGCTTTCTAATAGAAATACAAACCTAATCAGACTCATTTAAATAATTAAATAGAAAAATATGATCAAATTTAGTATCCTTGAAATATAAGTACTGAATTACACATTGACTAAAATAAAAATATGTAGAATATAGATAAATGAATGATAATTTAGAATAAAATTGTCAATGTGTTTAGAAATGTATACAATTGCATCTGAACAGATATTTCTTCAGGGCACAATTTAATTGTCTCTTGCAACAGGGTTACAAATTCACGAATGGGAAAAGATATCTACTGAGTTATTTTCAAGTCCAATTAAAAAGGTATAGATTCTGTCCTAATTAAAACTTATAGAAAAATATGTCAAGTCTCCTGGAAATTTGTGGACTTTAATATTTTACAATTTATTGCTTAAATTTTTAAATTCAAATGTTTGAAGTGTGACAACAGATTTAAAATGATTGATGTAAGTTTAAATGATGTGTTTGATATTTTAAGGGTGTTATTTATTCCTCACAATTGAGTGATGTGTATGGGTAGTTATTTGTAAAAATCTTTTACATTGAATGGAAGAATAGAGTTCTTTGTATTCAAGAAGATATTTGGGAGCCTAGTCTAAAGATACGGAATTGCTCTCGGAAAACACAATAGAAAACAGGCTGTATTGTTCTTCCTCAAAGAGCACAAAGGGCAATCAAACAAGTGGACTAAAGCATGGTAATTACTGAGAATGTTGATGGTACCCTTAAGAAGATTAAGCCATAGAAAATAAATGCTCTTCAGTGGATGAATTTTCTGAAAAATCTATTAAAGGAGGTGGCAAATTCCTGCTTTCTACCTTGCACAAAGCAATCCATTTATGTAATCTACCAAATTGTATTTCTTGATTTAGCTTATAGAGCACAGAAAGCACAATTGATTACTGGAGAGATAACAAATAGACATGACAAAAAGAAAAAAAGAGAGAGAAACAGCTAAAATGAAGATTATGAAGGTGCTATTTGCTGAAGAGCTCTGACGTGTCAGGATTTGAAGAAGCAGACACCTATGCATTCAATTTAGTTTACAAGGCAGCCTCCGACAAGGAAGATGAATGAAAGACTCAGGGAACAAATGCCCTTGATGTTAATTCCTTTACAGTTACCATTCTCTGTAAAACTGCTTAGAGGTTGGATAGATAAGACCTAATCATTTTATTCATGTTTTTGTAATTTTAAAATCTATTGCTTCCACTACTTCTCAGATACTGACTAAATAATGTAAATACTCAAATTCTGGATTTTGAAAGAAATATAAGAAACAAAGCAAAAACCATTATTCTAGATTAATACTTTTAAAAACAGTAACTTTAATGGCTAAACAATCACATTAGAATTTATCATTATAGTTTTAGAAAAGGGGATGACTTGCTAGCATGTGAAGTACCCTTGCATTGGACTCAGATGATAAATCTATTGTTTTGTTGTTGTTGTTGTTTCCTGTTTTTTTTTTTGAGATGAGTCTGGCTGTGTTGTCCAGGCTAGAGAGCAGTGGTGTGATCTTGGCTCACTGCAACCTCCACCGCCCAGGTTCAAGCAATCCTTCTGCCTCAGTCTCCCAAGTAGCTGGGACTACAGGCGTGTGCCACCATATCTGGCTAATTTTTATATTTTTAAATTAGAGATGGGGTTTTGCCACATTGGCCAGGCTGGTCTCAAATTCCTAACCTCAGGTGATCTGCCTACCCTGGCCTCCCAAAGTGCTGCGATTACAAGCGTGAGCCACTGCGCTTGGCTACAGATGATAAATTTTTGATGACTGACTCTAATATTGATGAAAATATCAAGAGGGTTCTTCATTGGGTTGTAAAATGTCATAATCCCACTTTTTAGATCAATAGAATAATGAATGTTAGCAATTATTTCACACAGGTAGTAGAAACTCTCTTAAGTTACTTCCTTCCCTTAAAAACAACAACAACACATTATCTTAAACCAGCTAGTTCATGCTGTCTACTAATTATGATTATTAACATGGTCCTTGCCTTAAGAATAAGTATATAATATCAGGTCTAAGAAATTTATTAAGCTCATGCATATGTATATTTACCACAAACACAGAGACTCAACCCATTTCAGGTAATGAACTCATAAAGAGATCTAATATTTGGGATTCCCATTACCCCTTTAAATTTATTGAGTGGGAATATGTCAACCCTTGCTCATGGACGCACAGGTACACTGGACCATGACTTGATTTTTCTGTCTGTTTTCAGTAATCAAAATCCCTATGCACATTTACCCATCCCAGTTCCAAAATTAAGCAAACTTCATTTTTAGTTTCTCCTCTTCCTTCTGCTGATTTCTTGTCTTGTCATCTGATGGCTGCCTTTTCTGTCAATAACTCTCTGTCTTATTCAAGGAATAGTTTTTTTGAGCATTTCTTTTGTACTTGTCACTGTGCTAAGCCATGGGTGTTCAATAGTAAATCAGACACACATGTTTTTTTCTTTCAAGGAGTTTACAGTCTACTTGGGAAAAACATAAACATTTGAAAAACAAACTTAAATAAATGTCATTAAATATGCAAATGAAAGAAACATGTAAAATCTATGATTGTTTTCCCTCAGGAACACCCAAAGTCTGCTGGCACCTCTGCAGATATTCTCATTCTAACACTATTCTCAGTACAAAAACCACTTACTCTGAGCAGCCTTTCTCCAAATCTAGTCCAGTTCCTTCTTGTGAACTTCACTGTGTTATGAGTAGAAGAGAAGGTCAGTTTTGTGTGTCCAGTGTGTTATTGATTTAGACGAATATATCCTTTTGGGAACTTCTTGGGCAAAAACACATAGATGTCACAAGAACAAATTATGATCTTCAGATATGGATTGAGCTAAATTCAAATTTTAGTACAAAAGATTTTCTAACTATTGAGAGCACACGCAATTTGCATTTATATGTGGATTCAAAGAATCTCATTTTAAATCAGCTTACCAATGATCAGGACTTGTAAAAACAATTTATAGGGAGTTGCTTTATTAGTTCTTGTCTATGGGGTATCATCAAAAGGTCACTTTTAGGAAAAAAGTAAATAATTTCTTTAAAGTGGTTTCATTATTCACCTCAAAGGGTACAAACTGCTTATAAGTTCTTCAAATCATAATTTTTCCAGTTCAGTTCCATCAGGTGCCTGATTAACCATATTTGACTCTAAGCACAACTGTGCCACGTAAGGCCTGAGTTCTTATCTTTTTATCTCTGTGCTCTAGCATCTAGTCAGTGCCTGCCTGCCAACATTTCATAAAAGCACGAATGAAGGAATATAAGAATTAAGTATCAATTAAAGTTCAACCACTTAATAGTTTCATGACTGGGCCAATTATTTATCCAATCAAAGGCTCAGTGATGTCATCTATACATTTGCAATAGGGTTGCTGGGAGAATTAAAGGTCTAGCAGGTCCTTAGTGCTAGCTATTGTTATTATTGTTGTTTTTAATGACTTCTATGACTCTGATTAAAGGTAGATTCAGAAGCAGTGGGCTCCAATGAGGAAACAAAGTCAAGCTGAGAAAAGGTCCTAGGAATCAGTAAAATGATTTATTCATGTTGAAGAAACCATAGGCAGGAAACCTCCCAGGCATCATGACACCTTCTAAATGTGACTGGACTGAGGTAAGCAGGAAACATCATTACAGCCAAAGACCTCCACACACATGCTCTTTGTTATGGAGTCTTAACTCTTTAAAAAATTATTATTATTATTGTCTAGCAATTGGGTTCACCCTTTTATATTAGTAGGAAAAAGACATTGGAGATGCTTTGAAAGGCGGCCTTATACAAATAGATTTTTACATTTGCAAACAAGCCTCGGATCTCAGGTCTGTTATTGTTTTCCACAATTTCAAACCAATTTTTCAGGCTGATTTTAATAAGTATATGAAATATCATCAATAGCAGTATATTAGTGATAGACTGATGTTTCAAAAAATACCTGTTGACAAGCACAAGCTTTCTTTATGTCAAATGTCTTAACATTTTCTTCCTCTTACTATTTCATTTTCCTTTCCCCTAGACAATGTCCTGGAAATGTATGGAATAAAATATCTACTAAAGTGTATACTTAATAATAGTTGAAATCGTAAATATTGTTATGCATATTTTAAAATACCACAATTAAAAAATTGATTGCTGGGTACAAAAGTAATAGATTCATGTATAAATATGATTGTGCTAAATAGCAAAGCCCACATTTATTTTTATTTTTTAGATACAGGATTAGGTAATGATGGGTAGAGAAGTGACAGAGTACGTCAACATCTCCCTTTTTTATCTTTCTTTCCGGCATCTCTCTTCTTTCTCTCTCTAGCCAGCTTCCATCAGCTACCCCTGTCCATTCCACTGACTCCAACATTATAAAGTTTGAACAGTCGGGGTCTTTTAAAATGATTAATCTGAGCATTTAAAAGCTATATTTCTCTGACTGGGATTGAGGAGTGAGGCCTTAAGTTATCCCTGTGAAATTCTACGAAATTTTTGGTTAGTATACGACCAAACAACGACAATACATTTAAATGCCAGTATTTTTGCTCACTGACAGCTATAGAGACAGGGTTAGCATTTGCTTTCTTTTTTTCTTTTAAGAGATCGGGTCACATTATGTTGCCCAGGCTGGTCTCAAACTCCTGAGCTCAAACCATCTTCCCACCTCAGCATCCAGAGTAGCTGGGACTGCACGCACACACCACCATACCCAGCTTGGGTTTACATTTTGGAATGATTGAGAAATTTTTTTTCACAATCAATGAAAAAAAATCTTTTTCATTGAGAAAAAGATTGTTAGGCCCTAGAGAATACCTCTTCAGGTTATCTGATTCTGATTCTTTGGAAGCTATTCTACCACTGTGTTAATTGTAGATAACTGATAATAATGCAAAAAAATATATTGTCTACAGACATATGAAATTTTTCCTTTCTGGAGAGAGGTTTAATTGACTGCAATTTTCTCTCTTCTCCTTCTGGAAAAACAGTTTTTCAGCCATCTGCACATTTTCTTCAATATTCCTGATATATAAATTAATCTGTTCATGAGCTCTTGTTTGAACCAGTTATAATATCTGCCTGTTTTTAAAAATTGATTATGAGTTAAATAACAATGAACACCTGTTTATGTTTATATCTGTATGAACATCATGATTTTATCATTGTGTGAAAATTATCTGCTAACAAGCACAAGGAAAGATGTTTATTTTCCTTTAGACATAAGAGAGAGAAAAAGAGTAAGTTTATTACGAAATATAATTTCAAATGTGATAAAGACAAATTTATAAAGATTGTATTATTGACTGAAACATATATAAAAAATGTTG
>CAUYQU010072066.1:0-12170 GCA_963574635.1 Cheracebus regulus
CTAGCTAAAACAGCAGCGTTGAAATTCGTGGTGCTTTTCTGCCTGGGGGTCTCTGGTCTGACTTCCCTCTTCAGTCCCTTTTTCAATCAGCTGGATGGACTGCTCTGCCTTCACAGAGCTCCAAACATCATCCAAAAGGAGACTCAGTCCCATTTACTCTGCGCCAAGAGCCGCCGAGCCGAGACGCCGGCAAAAAAGCCGCGCCAGTCGAAAGGGTCACGCTGGCGACCCGTGGGGCTCCTCTGCTGGGAATGTCCTGGTCTGTGGGCAGCAAAAATGTATCAGTAAGTGTGGCATCCACTGGCTCTCTGCACTTTTACTGGGAGCTGCAGTCCTGGGCTGCTAGTGATCGGCCATCTTGGATCTCTCTCTCATTAGATAAATTTAAAAGTGCTTCCATAAAGTCTAATATTTGAAAGAGTTTGTGGAGAAGGATTTGCACTAATTCTTTGTCGAAATTACTCAATGTGTTGCAGTAGGAAATCTTCTATCTAACTCCCTTCCTCATTGTGAAATAGAAATGTAATTATTATTTGTTTATATGTGTTGCTTTGTCACCCAGTCTGGAGTGCAATGGTGCGATCTCAGAGCTGACTGACAAATCTACCTCCTGGGCTCAAGCAATTCTTCTGTCTCAGCCTCCTGAGTAGCTGGGACTACAGGCGTGCACCACTACACCAGGCTAATATGTGTAGTTTTAGTAGAGATGGGATTTCACCATATTGGTCAGGCTGGTCGTGCACTCATGACCTCAGGCAATCCACCTGCCTCGGCCTCCCAAAGTGCTGGGATGACAGGTGTCAGTCATGGTCCCTGGGCTGTTTGTTTTTAATTGCCTGGGCCTTGCACAGAACCCAATGTCGGAATTTTTTTTTTTAAGGCAGTGCCTCGCCTTGTTGCCCAGGCTGAAGTGCAGTGGCACGATCTTGGCTCACTGCAACCTCGCCTCCCTGGTTCAAGCAATTCTCCTGCTTCAGCCTTCCAAGTATCCGGGATTACAGGCACCCGCCACTGTACCTAGCTACTTTTTGTATTTTTAATAGAGACAGGGTTTCACTATCTTGGCCAAACTGGTCTCAAACTCCTGACTTCATGATACACCTGCCTCGGCCTCCCAAAGTGCTGGGATTACAGGCCTGAGCAAATATGCCTGGCCCCACTGTCAGGATTTTGTAAACAGATATTTATATAATTATTAAATAACACTCAGATAATTATGAGTAAAAGTGGCATAATCATCAAACACTTAATCATTTCTTTTTTCCCCAGAAATATATATTATTTGAAACACATCAATACTCATTTCAATCAAGCTCTCTGTCTTATGGGCTGAGTGAAGACTATGCCTTAATCTTTACAGGTAGAAGAAGAAATCTGGCCAAAATAGCCCTTACAAATATCTGAGGACAAGCAGGATATGAGCACTGTTGTTTGTTGGTGATCGTGATAATGGAATTTGCCATAGAATGAATCTTTCAAAAGCAAATGCTTTCTGGAAGTGATGAGATTGAAGATATTCCTTTGCATCTTACTGATACAAGACAGAGAATAATATAATCCCTGATTCCAGAGCTCTAAGTAATTCTTGCTTCCAGAATCTTAGGCCTGTAAGATTTGGAAGAACATATACAAGCAAAAAGAAAAAATAAAGTTATGAATGCAAATGTAGGTGAATAAAATGAATATTTATTTAAAAACAAATTATGAATATTAAAAAGCTGAGAAATACCAAATACATTATAAAACTAAAAAATTTATCTTTGACAAATTTCTATAATATGCTTTTTCTTCATTTTTGAGCAGAATTAAAAAAATTTTTAGGCTGGGTATGGAGGCTCACATCTGTAATCCTAGCACTTTGGGAGGCTGAGGCAGGCGGATCATGGGGTCAAGAGATCAAGACTATCCTGGCCAACATGGTGAAACCCCATCACTACTGAAAAATACAAAAATTAGCTGGTCATGGTGGTGTGCATGTGTAGTCCCAGCTACTCGGGAGGCTGAGGCAGGAGAATTGCTTGAACCCGGGAAGTGGAGGTCGCAGTGAGCCGAGATCACGCCACTGCACTCCAGCCTGGCACCTGGCGACAGAGTGAGGCTCTATCTCAAAACAAAAACAAAAAAAACATTTACATGGTAACCATTTTATAATATTATATTTCTGCAGAGAAAATAGAGAAATAATTTGTACTTTCCTTTAGCGTGTTTGGTCAATAATTGTTTCTCATGACTTAGAGATATTCTTTGAGATTTACAGATGGTTCTTGGTCATGCCATGTAATTTTTAGGAGTGTTATCAAAATGGGAAAAATTAGAGCAATTTTATTTCATAAATGTCACAGATATTCCCATAGCAGCCCTACTATGAGTCAATGTTCTACCAAGCTAAGGATTCTGGTTGTGAAAATCTTCATAAAAAGAATAATAAATTGTTTCTGCATTGATAATCGTATACACAATATTATCAATTATATAACTGACAGGAGAGAAATTTTGTTTTGCGTATACATTAATAAGAAAAAATCTTCTACTTACAGTCTTCTGTGTTTACTGATGGGGATAATTTTTCATAGAGTAACAACTAGCTTTGTATGCTTCAAACTGCCTGCCCTTGCTATAGCCACATATTTTAGGTGGCATAGGGCATGTTTTTACTAACATAGGGCCTCTGGACTGACCTTGGTGTCACAAAGCTGGGCAAATTGACAAAATAGGAAATGGAAGTACTCTTGGAAGTCTTCCCTATGCCAGAACAACTACACCTAGACAAAGAGGTAGCTATAAATTTCCTCTTTGTTCATTTAGGCACAATCTAAATAAAACTGTGATTCATCTTTCCTTTAATCAGATGCTCAAAATGACCAAGGCCACCTCAGTGTTTCAACAGCTATGGAGAAATATAATGGAGGGAAAATGTATGTCCAGAAAAGTGATTTAATATCTTTTGTAAATATTATGAAAACAAATGACCACATTGACACTGTGCTGGTATCTTCAGAGGCTCAGGAGAGCCTTGTATATGAATGACTCTAAAGTTTCTTTCTTTCCATAGTAAACCTACCTTTTTCTTGCTTTATGTCTTTTTGTGCCAATGAGTTTCCAGTCTCTTTAGGGAAACCATGGTGGCACCCAGGATATGCTCATTAAATTTGATTTAATAAATCATACAGTTAATTAGCTAATGAATTGAACATTTCATAGCTTTCATGAAAACAAGGTCTAATTTTTGCAATCACATTCAGCAAAGTTGACACTGTTCCTCCATGTGCTCTTAAAGAGTGGTTAAGAAAAGTGTTTTTCCCATTATTCTTCCAAATAACTTTTAAAAGTTATTAGAATCACACATGAAAATGTGAATATCTCACCATAAGGCTCTGGATATCAACATGTTTCCCCATTTTGACTCAGAACAGTGACAAAAGGCGAGAAAGAGAACTGCGTTTTATTTTCTTTGTCTTTATCAATAGTCTCATTCATCATTCTGCACTCATGTCCACTTATGAGCTCTCTTCCAAATAGGAAAACAGCAAAGAGAAAGAATACTGATGGTGGCAGCAGATGTGATTTAATCTAAAATCTCACCACAGTCCTGTGTTTCAGTAGATACCCACATCACATCTTGTGCAGAGCCTTGCCTGCTAGGTTGAAATCAGCTCTGTGTGTTTCACCCATTTCTTCAATTTAACTCCATGTTGAGCCCGTAAGCCTCCCTACATGGCTGTTTGATCAAAGCTCTTACTTTCTAGGGAACAGAATGACTCCCACTGGGGTATACTAGCTACAGAAATTGCTGCTAAATTACCACCATTTTCACCAAATCACCTTCCAGACACCATCTCTCCAGTCTGCCACCTAGAGAAGATATAAAGCAAGGAAGCAAAATGCATCAGTGTGTCTCATTGGGGGCCAAATCTCCAGGCCTGAGGCGGTGAACTGAATTCATCTTGTATGGAGTCTGGAGACCTGGAAGGCATTGCTTTGAAGGGAGACAATATCATAAATCCAGGTTTGCTCAGTGGAAATATGCAGTCCCCTGTGGGAAATGTGAACGATTCTGTCGAATGTGACTATATCTGTGAAATGTCTCAAATTATGCTTATAATTGTTTGGTGCTTTTTAAAAGTATAATTGATTACTATGTTAAGCATTTTAAAATTCATGATATTTGAGGATGGAAGCTTATTGTGTGGGTTTAACTGTAATCCACCAATTTGACTCTAAAGCCAACTTATAAACTTAAAAACTTAAGAAAACTCTTAATAATATTCAGAATTTATATGCCCATATTACAGAATATTGAATATCTAAATATAAACTAGGAAACCATTGCAAAAATTAATTAAAATAGGACCAATTTGGGAGCCTGGTTTTGTAGATCACATGTGAAAGTTTTGTTTTAGTAATCGGTAATGTTCTAATATTAATAGATTGAATGTCTTATTTTGTATTAGCAGATTAGTGACTATTCTCTTTGCATGCACAGATGCTATATTATGAAAGCATACCTACTTGCATATTATTCTGTAACATATATGTCATGTTCAGAGCAAGAAAGACAAACCTAAAAATATGATCCTCTGTATCCATTTTAATAGTAATAGTTCTCTAAGGCTGTAAGATTCTTTCCTTTTCCTTTTTCTTTTTTTTTCTCTTGAGACAGAGTCTTGCTCTGTCACTCAGGCTGGAGTGCAGTGGTGCGATCTCGGCTCACTGCAACCTCCAACCAGCGGGTTCAAGCCATTCTCCTACCTCAGCCTCCCAAGTAGCTGGAACAACTGCTGCCTTTTTTTTTTTTTTTTTTTTTTTTTGTATTTTTAATAGAGATGGGGTTTCACTATGTTGGCCAGACTAGTCTTGAACTACTGATCTCGGGTTATTCACATGCCTCAGCCTCCCAAAGTGCTGGGATTACAGAAGTGAGCCACTGTGCCCAGCTAATGCTGTAAGATTCTTAAAAGAGAAAGTGGAAAATGATGAATTTGGGCACTAGATAACATCTGGCTTCCAATGGAACCAGGCTACTTCCTCACTAAGGACATCATTTGAACGGCTATGAGACCCTCGACTTTAATATGGTATAATACATCCTTCACTAGGTCATTAGGAAAATTAGATAAGAATGTACACAAAGTGGTGTGCACAGCATTTGGCAATAAAGAGTACTCACCAATTTTGGCTTCCTTCTCCATAACTTTGTAAGATTAGTTTCTTAAGAAGGACTGCTTTAATGTATTTTACTCAATCATGTAATGAATGTTACATGTACATTTGTTACTTTCAAAGCTTAAAGGAGGAGACTTGGTTTTGCTTCCAACCTGCAAGTATGCAAACACACATATGCAGACCTTCAGAGTTCCTCCCTATTCCTATTGATTCACTTTCTTATGTTGATTTATTCTTACTTCAGGTATCTACTTCAAATATTTAAAACAAATTTGCTTGGGTTTCCTAATTGTATTTGAAACAGAAGAAAAACACAACTCTGATGAGCTTATAGTCAGTAACATAAACAGAATTCAAGAACCATATGTAGTTTAATAAATGGAAAATTCCCCTCTCACATGCCTTAATTAGAAACATTTGTTATATAACAAGAAAGACATTCATAGCTTTCCCAATAGGAAAGGATTACATGGAGGTGATAAATAACTTACTATATTTGCAACTCTCAGTCTTTAAGCTCCTGTAAGTTGAAGTCAAGGACGTTGATGTCAGGGGGAAAGAATAATGGTTAAGAGCCTAAACTTTAGAGTCCAAATGCCTGGTTCTTTCACTCACTACCTGTTTGACATTGAGAAAGTTTAGTTAACTTCTCTATGTCTCAGTTTCTTCTTCCCTTAAAGAATAATAATAGAACTACCCTTCAAGGTTGTTTGAAAGTTAAATGATATGTTGATGTAAAGAGCTTAGAACAGGGGTTGGCTAAGGGAAAGTTACCAGTTCTTCACCTTATTACTATACTACTCCATGTAAAATAAAATTAATGCTATCTCTTCAATACCAACATTCAGACAAACCAACAAACAAAATAGGCTCAATCATTCAAAGTCTAAGATTTTACATTTGATGATCTTGTTGTGTTAGAATAAGTAGGTTGGTTTATTCTATCAAGTTAGTGCAAATGTAATTGAGGTCTTTTCCATTACTTTCAGTGGCAAAAACCACAATTACTTTTGCACCAACCAGAATTCATGAAAAGAAGGTAGTTAGTAGAACAAAAGATAATTTAAAACTCTTAAAATTTTAGGTGAATCAATGTAAGTCTAATTTACTGAGAGACGTTAAAGGGTAATGCTAACAGATTATTTCATAAGTGTTTAACTGTGGAGTTTAGATTTAATAAAACAATTATGTACATTAACTTATAATTGATCATTATTAAATGTATAATTAGTGAGATCAAATAACCAAGGAATAAAAAAGTATCTATATTGTTCACTCTCAATATGTAGGATTCTTGTAATCATTGGAACATAATATAATTATGAAGTTATAAATATAAATTAGATTAGTTTGTAAGATGGATTTAAAATCTTTACGCATTTTATTTAATTACTATAAATTTGATTGTGGATAAATAGCTAAATTCTAATATGGTATTTGAGAGTTAAGCTTTTATGACTAAAACCTTGCATGCTAATCTCAAGCTGTTCAATTTTATAATGCTTGAGCAACTCATCACAAAAATTCAAGATTAAGACAAAAATATAAATAATAGATTATGGCTAAGTTTGAGTTTGCATTAAAAAAGGTAAAAAATCTCGTAAAGATAAGATTCATCAAGAGATTGGAATATTGTTATGAAGTTAAATTATTTTTTATTTTTATTAATGCTCCTGATGCATTACTCCCTTAGATATGAACAACCTCCTCATTATAATGAAATGAGTGTTACTCTGTCACAGTCAGACCTGTTAATAAGCAGCATGATCCATGCTGCAACCTACACCATAGCAAATGCAAAAACAATCTTATATCTCCTGATCATCAGAGGGCTCCAAATATATATGCACTTTCCTCTTTGGTACTGAAATTTGCATTTCTTAAAAAAGAGAACTTTTTAAGAAACAATAATTAAATGGAAAACTTTATATTAATTTGAGTTATTTTTATTTCAAATATTGGATGTTTTTCATACATAAGAGGGAATTTAAAGTTTGTTTTGAGTGAGTAATCTAATTCATGACTGAAACTAATAATCAGAATAGGAATAATATCCTGGGAAAGTTCCCCCTGCCCCACATAGTAAATCTACCAGCTACTCAAAAGGAGGTGAGTCAGTCCATTTCAGCCTGGAGGAGTGCTCACTCAGCTACACCAAGCAATGCAATGGCCTTCAGCTCCTGGGTGCTCCTCAGATGACAGAGCCCTAGATTGCCTTTCTACTTCTAAATGGTGTGTAGCTTTTATATTAAATGGATCCTAAATTTTATCAAGAGCTTTTATCGGGTGATACGGTTTCTTTTTTTTGTTTTTGTTTTTGTTTTGTCTTATCTGTGTCAATAATATTTAAATGTTAAATCAACCTTGCATTGCATTCCCATAATAAAGTAAAGTTGATCTTCCTTATTTATCTCCTATGCATTACTGGGTTACATTCACAAATATTTTATTTTGCCTTTGTGAATCCAGTTATATGATAACTGACTTTGAATTTTCTCATTTTGAAATGTCTCTGTCAAATTTAGAATCAAAGTTAAGGTAGTCTCATTAAATAAGTTGGAGAATATTTACTGATTTTATTTCTGGAAAATTATTAGCATTATTTGCTTCTTTGAATGACTTTGTATAAGTGGAATTGTTGCATTAAAACAGCATATGCATTAAATTGTGACAAATACTATCAGATCTCCATAGCTATTGTAAAAAGCTACTGTCTAAAAGTTGTCATTAGAATGCACATTTTCAATTGTATGGTAACAGTTTACTAGCCTATAATTGAACCATGATGTTTTAGTATTTTAATGTGCATCTAAAATTATTAGTAATATTAAAATTCTATTTCAAATCTATTACTCATCTGTGTATTTTGTTTCTCATATCGCATACATGTTTCTGTTCATTTTTCCTGTGGAGGAAGCTTATTATTTATTGACTGATTAGTAAAATATGTTTATAAATTAGAATGAATAGTTTTAATGCTATCATTTGTGGTGCAAATGTATTTTCCTGGTTTGTTTTTCTTAAATTTTAGCACTGATTACTTGAATCCATAAAATGCAAGAAAAATTCTCTAAAGGAGAAAAATTGCATTTATCGACTAATCTATATTTCTTTCAGAATACATAAACACAGTAAAACTATTTTTATTGTGCATTAGATTCCTATACATGATTGGCTTATTCCCATATATGATTGGCTTATTTTAGGACTTTTTCTTTACATTGAGAAAAATGTGTACTCCTGAACTAATATTGAGGTGTGAGGATTTGATGACATTTTTGTGTGCTTTAGAGTATCTCAGTGGAAGTTTCTTGTCATTATTATCCTTTTTCAATATATTGTTGCATCTTTCCATTGTTTATTCATCTGAAACAATGTTTCGTCAGGGTTATCCAGCTTCTGCCAGATTGAGGTGGAAGGGTCTCTTGAACCCAGGAATTCAAATCCAACCTGGGCAACATAGCAAAGCTGTCTCTTAAAAAAAAATAGAATTGTAATGATAAAACTTGTAAATGTCACCTTTTTATTTTTGAATAAATTTTTGTATTTATTATTCAATTTTAGTAAGTAATTTTCTTTATTCTCTTAATTGAAATCTTTCTGTTCGCCTTATGTTTCTTGTGAAGATATTTTCAGTTTTTTGAAAAGCTAAATAATTAATTTCAAAGCTAAATAATTAATTTATTCATGTATTATTTCATAACAATTAAAATATTAAATATAATAGTTTATTTTCTGTGTATAGTTTTGGTTCTACATTTTTCAATTATTTTAGTCCTGCTTTTTCTTAAGTTTGCAAATGTAGGTTTCATATCCTGATTTGTTACTTAGAAAATTTTCTGTGTTTAAACATTGAAAAGTTACAGTTTTTACTTTAGAGAAAAGTTATTAGTTTCCAGGGGTTTTTTTTTTTTAATGTGTTCATATAAATTCCCTGTAAAATTTATGCTTTGTGACCATTTGGTTAAGAATGTGACTTTTGGAATGGACAGATCTAGGTTTGATATCACTATGGAATTTACTAGTTACCAGACCCAGGAAAATAACTAATTTCTCCAATCTCAGTATGTTTTATTTTCATCTATCAAAAGATATAATAATGCCGGGAGCTGTGGTGGCTCAGGCCTATTGTCCTGGCACATGAGGAGGTGAGGCTAGGTGTTCGAGGACAGCCTGGGCAACATAGAAACCTCTCATTCATTGCAAATTATGTACATATATAATAATAGAAGTAACACTCTCAAATGTTATATGCACCATCTTGGATAATCCATTTAAATATACATTGAGTATGCTGTTAGGCAATCTTAACCATTATTGTTATAGGTAGTAAGAACAATAAATATACAAGTCAACCTTATTATATTTCTTATATTTTGAATATACCTATGTTTTCTATTGTCTACTTTTGAAATTCTAAAAAAAAAAAAATGCACATCTCCCACAATGTGTACTTCTCTTCATTTTCCTTGTATTGCATTGCCCTTCCTTCCTTCCTTTCTTCCTTCCTTTCTTCTTTCCTTCCTTCCTTCCTTCCTCTCTTTCTCTCTTTCTTTCTTTTCAGAGTCTCACTCTGTCACCCAGGCTGGAGTACACTGGCATGATCTCAGCTCACTGCAACTTCTGCCTCCTGGGTTCAAGCAATTCTCCTGTCTCAGCCTTCCTAGTAGCTGAGATTACAGGTGCATACCACCGTGCCCAGCTATTTTTTTTGTTTTTAGTAGTGACAAGGTTTTGCCATGTTGGTCAGGCTGGTCTCAAACTCCTGACTTCAGGTGATCCACCTGCATCGGCCTCTCAAAATGCTGGGATTACAGGCATGAGCCACTGCACCCAGCCTTTCCTTGTATTTCTGATAATAGATTATTAATATTTTTACTCTGTGTTATGCTGCAGGTGAATGTCTACTGCTTTTACAGCACCATGATGAACTGTACCTTCTATACAAATAGGAAATGACTTTATTACCTGCTTAATGGCTCCTGGTGACAACATATTGGCAATAATGCCATGGCTTTATTTTTTGTTAGAATTTTCCTATAAAATCTTTGATCCTTTTCCCCCCATTTTTCTTTTTTTTCTTCTATTCAGTGCATGTCCTGTAAATAGCATTTAGTTGTGATTTTTTTTTTTAAAGTTGTTGTTTGATTGTTTGGATGATATACCAAAAATTGTATCTGTAGTACTAATATTTAATTTTTACTTGTGCAGTATTGTTTTAAGTTCTTTAAATGTTTTCTTATTGGACTTTTAGCTTAGCTTTCTAGCCATTGAGAGTCAGTTTGTTTTTTTGAATTGCTTTTGTTTGGGGCAACTTTATTCCACTCTTCTTTGATCTCCCTCTTCCCCTGCTCTTCTCTGTCTCAGTATTTTTAAGATAATCATCCTATTTTAAACTTGTTTATCATAACTTTAGAACCTTACAAAGATATTCCTTAATTTTATTTTTCTAAATATAGAATTTTAAAATATATTCTTCTAATAAAAATGAGGAATTAAGCATATTCTTATTCTCCCCTCCAGCATTCTATGTTCTTGTACTTTTTCCTGAAAATATATTCTTAGTTTTATTTACTGTCAGTCAATTATTTTATTATTTACGAGTATTTTAAGAGCATAATCTCTGATGTTAGAATCTAATAATATAATCAAATTTAACTATTTAGAATTGCTGTCAAAAATTTGTTATATTTATATAAATTCAGTCCTTATTATTGTGAATTTTATGTTGAATATTTTTATTTATCTCTTCTTTGACTGGAGCATATTCTTCAAATACTATTGCAGGGAATGTATAAGTTGTATATTTTCTTAGCTGTTACATACTTGAAATTTACAGTAGAAAATTGGGCTCTTTGGAAATACCCTATATCAAAACTGTTCCTCTTCATAAATAAATAAGCATGTCCTCAGTGTGTTCGTCATTCGGTGCTGCAAAATGTCTGAGTCTAATCTATTTTGTGGTTATTAGTATAGCTGTAAATCAGAGAATATTTTTCTTAACTATGTGACTATAATTTTTCTTTCATAAATAAAATGTAATTGTCTTTTCATTGCATTTGGAAAGAGGATATGTCACTGAGATCTTTTTTTTCTTTTGGGTGGTAAGGCAGTATCTGAAGAAAGTTTTCATCACTATACTGTGCTTTTATTTGCTTCTTCTGTTTGTTTTTGTTTTTTTTTTTTGAGATGGAGTTTCACTCTTGTTACCCAGGCTGGAGTGCAATGGCACTATCTCGGCTCACTGCAACCTCTGCCTCCTGGGTTCAAGCAATTCTCCTGCCTCAGCCTCCCGAGTAGCTGGGATTACAGGCACATGCCATCATGCCTGGCTAATTTTTTGTATTTTAGTAGAGACGGGGTTTCACCATGTTGACCAGGATGGTCTCAATCTCTTGACCTCGTGATCCACCCGCCTCGGCCTCCCAAAGTGCTGGGATTACAGGCGTGAGCCACTGCGCCTGGCACTTCTTCTGTTTTATATTTCTGAGGGGCGCCTAAAATTCTTGGGTAATTTTCCATTGTTCATTTTTTCATTCACATCTATTTCTTCATGTTTAGTTGTTTATATATATATATTTTAACTGCGTTTTAGGTTTTGGGGTACATGTGAAGAACATGCAGGATTGTTGCATAGGTACATATATGGCAATGTGGTTTGCTGCCTTCCTCCCTATCACCTGTATCTGGCATTTCTCCCCATGTTTTCCCTCCCCAACTCCCCACCCCCTGCTGTCCCTCCCCTAGTTCCCCCCCCCAACAGACCCCAGTGTGTGATGCTTCCCTCCCTGTGTCCATGTGTTCTCATTGTTCAACACCCACCTATGAGTGAGAACATGCGGTGTTTGATTTTCTGTTCTTGTGTCAGTTTGCTGAGAATGGTGGTTTCCAGGTTCATCCATGTCCCTACAAAGGACACGAACTCATCATTTTTTATGGCTGCATAGTAAAATCCCTTTTCTACTAAAAATACAAAAATTAGCTGGGCGCAGTGGTGGTGCATGGAC
>CAUYQU010072067.1:0-43606 GCA_963574635.1 Cheracebus regulus
TTTTTCTCATTTTTTATTTGTCATTTTTAACGACTTTTTCCTTTTTTTTTTTTTTTTTTTTTTTTTTTTCACCTCACGGGTGTTCAGAACTTCACAAGGAAGAACAACAAAAGCAGAGTTATCTGATTTTATGTAGCGTGCCATACATTCCACTAGTGGAATACTGAATTTGCATCTTTGACCACGTAATCTAATGTATAAATTATTAGTAAACTATAGAAATGTAAACACATAATGAGGCTTTTCTTCATTCTTTAGGAAGACTATGACCGTCTGAGGCCTTTATCTTACCCAATGACCGACGTCTTCCTTATATGCTTCTCGGTGGTAAATCCAGCCTCTTTTCAAAATGTGAAAGAGGAGTGGGTACCGGAACTTAAGGAGTACGCACCAAATGTACCCTTTTTATTAATCGGAACTCAGGTATGTCCAATTTGATTTTCTGCATTTTAGAATAAGCTCTTTGCCTATATTAAAGGTTGCTCTCAGACAAACGGTCCCAAGGTTGAGCAAATGATATAAGTGTTTAATCTTAGCTGCTAGTTAATGAGTTCTATCATATTTTTGGAAAAAATTATACCAAAAGAAAGCAATTGTATTCCTGGTTTTTAAAAATTAAGTTCTTTTGTTTAATCTTTTTCTAGTATGTGGGGATTAAGTGGGATTACATGCTTTTTCTTTAAAGATTTGTAATATTATGGGACATTATTGACCTTTCTTAATTAGATTGATCTCCGAGATGACCCCAAAACTTTAGCAAGACTGAATGATATGAAAGAAAAACCTATATGTGTGGAACAAGGACAGAAACTAGCAAAAGAGGTAATGGAACACTTACAGAATTTAAGCATGAATGTAAAAGAAGCTAAGATAACAATAGAAGCTAACATTTATTGTGCATTTACTGTATGCCAGGCACTGTGCTGAGTGCTTTACATGCATTATCTCATTTAATCCTTGCATGAACTCAGTGAGGTAGGTCTGTTTCCCCCGTTACACACAAGAGAGAGTGGAGGCTTGGAGATGTCAGATAATTAGCCCAAGACCCTGCAGGTAGTAAATGGCAAAGTTGGGTTTCAATCCAAAGCCTGACTCCAGGGCATAGGCTCTTACACCTGTGCTACATTGCCAACGGTATTTTCCTAAAAAGTCACATATAGAAGAAAGCATCAGAAATACGTGTCACTACTGTCAGCCCTTCTTCATTACCTAACCATGTGCAGCGTGCCAAATCAGCTGTCTTGACTCAATGAGTTAGGTAGTGGAGCACAGAGGATGGCAGTTTAAATTTGTAGTTAAAACCAAAAAATGATGACTAGGTTTGAAAAGAAATGTATGGATATTTCTCCAATCTTTTTATGAAAAAAGGAGAGAAAGTACTAAAATTCGAAAAATACGTATGACAGTGGTAGCTTATCTTCCTTCTTGCCCCAACGCTAGGTTTACTTTTTCCCCATTTGGCCTTAACATTATTGGATTCTGTTTTTTAAATGTTGTGATTGTAAATATGACTTTTGTGGAAACAGAAACTATATATGGTCTTTTAAAATGTACTATCAGGAAGCAAAAGAAAGCAAGAAAACTTTCTGGAGGACAGTGTTTCCTAAAGCAAAAGATAAATGGCTTTACTAACAAATCACTTAAGAAATGCCATGCATTCAATTTTGTAATCTTGGGGAGAGAAGGAATTTCTAAATGTCATAAAGATAAAAGTCATAAATGAAAATAATTAATGATTTAACTGCATAAAAACGTTTACCACATCAGATGGCAGAAATAAAATGAAAAGTCATATAACCTGAGATGGATGACAGAAAAATGGGTTAACACCCTTAGTATACAGGAACCCCTTGCATATGAATTAATCAGAAGACACAGATCCAAATAGAAAAATGGACTAACAATGAAATATTCACCCCAAAGTGCAGATTGCCATTGAAGATAGGAAATATGTTCATACTTATTAGTAGTCAAATATAAGCTGAATTTGCACCTATAAAGTTGCCAAAAAATGAGAAATTAATTATAATACCCGCTGTTCCAAGGGTGTAGTAAAATGAACACTCTATTGTACTATTGGTCATTGAATCAAAACAATCTTGACAATATGCAAAATCCTTAAAATCACGGACAGTTTTGATCAAGCAATTCCATAGGTAAGAATTTATCCTAAGCAAATCATTAGGATGTTGGTCAAAGGGTAGCGTTTAGTTAGGATGAATATGTTTTTTGAGATATACTGCATAGCATGGTAACTACAGTTAGTAATGGTGGTGCTGAGTACAGCAGCTCACACCTGGAATCCCAGCATTGGAAGGCTGAGGTGCGTGGATCATTCGAGCCCAGGAATTTGAGACCAGCCTGGGCAACATGGTGAAACCCCATCTCTACTCTACCAAAAAAACAAACAAACAAAAATAAGCTGGTCATGGTGGCAAGAGGATCACTTGAGCCCAGGAGGTGGAGGTTGCAGTGAGCCAAGATAGTGTCATTGCACTCCAGCCTGGATGACAGAGTGAGATCCTGTCTCAAAGAAGAGAAAAGAAAAAAAGAAGAGAAAAGAAAAAAAACAATGGGGGACTGCATATTTCAAAATTGTTAAAAAATTTTAAATGTTCTCATCACACAAAATGATAAGTATCTGAGGTGACAGATATATTAGGTTGATTTAATCATTTCACTTGTGTGTACTGTATGTATATAGAAGACATTGCCTTGTACCTCATAAATATATACAATTATACTTTGTCCATTTATAATATTTAATAAATTATTAGGGATGTGCTTAAAGAGATAGCTACAAAGATGCTGAATTGTTTATAATGGCAAAAATTCCCTGCATCTAGTAAAACTTCACACTAAAATATCTGTTCACATTTATTATGCAGTTAAAGGGGATAACGTAGTTGCAAAACAGTATGATCCCGTTTCTAGACCCATCAGCACTTGGCACAGCTGCGTCCTTCTTGAAACTTTCTTCACTTGGCCTCTCTTGGTTTTTTTCCCCAATCATTGGCCTCTGCGCCATCTCTTCATCTCCTTGGTCCCTGGTTGGAGGGCCCCATGAATGAGCACTGAGCTTCATGGATGTGGCTTCTTCTACAACCACACTCCCTAGGCCTAAATGATCTGTCAGTTGTGTGGCTTGAACAGTCTGCAACTGTAGATTCCTAGATTTCCATCTCTAGCCTGGACCTCTTTCCTAAATTCTCAATTTGGTTATTCAGTTGTTTACTCAACAATTCCATCTAGGTGGCCAAGTATTTCAAAATTAACATGTCTCAAATATGATTCCTATTTTTACCCTCCAAGCCTGTCCTCCCAGTTACTCAGGTCAAAAGCCTTCAGCTGGATGTGGTGGCTCACACCTGTAATCCAAAACTTTGGGAGGCCAAGGCGGCGGATCACCTGAGGTCAGGAGTTTGAGACCAGCCTGACCAACATGGAGAAACCCCATCTCTACTAAAAATACAAAATTAGCCGGGTGTGGTGGTGCATGCCTGTAATCCCAGCTACTCTCCTGAGGCAGGAGAATCACTTGAACCCAGGAGGCAAAGGTTGGGGTGAGCCGAGATCTTGCCATTGCATTCCAGCCTGGGCAACAAGAGTGAAACTCCGTCTCAAAAAAAAAAAAAAAAAGCCCTAAAGTCATACTTGACCTTGCTCTTTCTCTCATACCACACATCTAGCTCTTCAGCACAACATACCTTCAGAACATATCCAGAATCCAGACACTTTCTTCTCCCTTTTCCTCTGTCACCTGACTCAGGCCTCCTCCATCTCTGGCCTGCTTTACCGGAATAGCTTCCAGCTCACCTTTCTGCTTCTGTCTTTGCCCCATGATCATCTGTTCTGAACACAGCAGCCAGGGTAAGTCTTAAAAATGTAAGCCCAATCATGTCACTGCTCTGCTCAGAATCCTCCAGTGGGTCCCCAGCTCAGACTGAAGGCCAAAGTCTGCCTTACTCATTGTTCCCCAGGCCTCCTGGTCTCCTTGCTGTTCCAAGTTCTACTTGAGAGCCTCTGTATTTTTGCTGCTCCCTCTGCTTGTAGTGTTCTTCCCTATAGCCATCATTCATTCTTTCACTCTTTTCAGGTCTCTGCTCAAATATCACTTCCTCAGTGATACTGTTCCTTGACTTCTCCAGGCATGCTTCTGCCTGGCGCTCTTCCCCTAGGTATCCCTCACTGCTTAAACTTCCCTATTGAGAAGCTTCGCTCGACCACCACTACCACTGTCCTCAGCACTCCCTGCCTCCCTCACTCTGCCTTTCCCCACAGCGTTTACCACCATCTGCTCTGTCTTCCCTCTGGCATGCCTCTCGCCCAGATGTCAGCAGATGTGGGTGCCACACAGCAGGGGCTCTGCTCTTTTGTTCAGTTCATTGACATCCCCAGGACCTAAACAGTGCTTGGCATATAGTAGATACCTAGTAAATAAGTGATGAATGAAATAATTTTTAATAGGAAGTCTGGAAGGACATATACTAGTATTTTAAAATCCCCTCTGGGGGATTATGAACATGGATGATGAATGTATTCTTTTTGCATAGCTGTATTTTATACTTTTCTTTATAGTGATGTGTTTATGTCACGCCAATTGTATAAGCATGATTTTATATATCTGCAATTTTTTTTTCTCCCTCCCAGATAGGAGCATGCTGCTATGTGGAATGTTCAGCTTTAACCCAGAAGGGATTGAAGACTGTTTTTGATGAGGCTATCATAGCCATTTTAACTCCAAAGAAACACACTGTAAAAAAAAGAATAGGATCAAGATGTATAAACTGTTGTTTAATTACGTGAGAAATATCTTCAGTGGCCAAGGAAACTGTCCATTTCTCTCAGAAAGCATATGAAATGCTACCTAGACCTTTTATAGCTAATGAAGCAGTTCAAAACTTGAAAGAAAACAAAACCTGTCCTTAGAATTCTATAAAGTTTATTAAGAATGTTCCTCAAAGGTCTAAGAAGCAGTAAACAGCATCTGAAGCCACAATCTATTATAAATACTTTATTTCAACTAGAAGGTACAATCTCTCAGGGGTTTCATAGTTTAAAAAGCTACAATCACATCATGTTGTAACTACATAAAAAACAGTGCTGTAAATGGAACTGCTTGGCTTTGACCATACACATTTCTGCACAGCTCTTACGGAATCTGCACAAAGAAATATCTCCCTTTGCTCCAGTTAATTGTTCTTGTATGTAAGTTGCTTTCTATTCCAGTATATCCAGAGTGGTGAAATAACAAGGCCAGCCACGTAGCCAAAGGTCGCTCCAAGCGTACAGGAGATGGGCCATACCTGAGGAGAGAATGTATGAGATCAAAAAAGAACAAATGTTTTATTATTACTTGAGCACAAGTGTAACCTAAATATTTCTATATTAAAGCTTAATGTGCTTTCTTAAAGAATGCCAAAAGTGTAATAAGGTCATAATTGCATTTATCATGAACACTAAAAATGTACACATTTTCGTTAATGTGCATTAAACTGTAACAAGGCTTCTGGCAATTGTAGATTTAGTTTGATGCTCCCCAAAGTGCATGAGACACATGCTCAAATTACAAATGAAAATTTTGGGTCAGACTTTGCCATAATGCTGGACTCAATTTAGCTCTCTGAACTAGTTGGTAATTTTTTTTTTTTAATTCCCACATTGGCTGTGTACATCAAATGAAATGAGAAGTGTGTATGCTGACCAAACCACAAGAAACTTTAAGTTGCATTAAGGAGGAAAGACCTAGAATCCAAGCATGTTACATGAAAATTATAACAGAGCAACTGCTTCCACCTTTGAGATATAGATGTTGGAACCACAGCAGAAGTTATAGAATGACAACTTATATACACACCTAGAATGTAAGTTAAACACAATACCAGCTTCCAGAGACCCATTTTCTCCAGCCTCACTCTGCTTAAGTGAGGTAATTAATTAATGTTGATTTATTTCATCTACAAGCAGTGCATGTGTTGGTCCCTAAGTGAAAGGCTCTGCTTAAAAAAAAAGTTGGAGAAAAATTTCCGTGTTCTTCTGTGAAGCTTATTTGGTACACTGGAGCCATTTCTAATCTTTCCCTGGGGGAACAGGCCATAGAACTGTGTTAGAAGTGAACCATCCTAATTGCTAGTTCTATTACCTAATTCAGCTTCCTTGTTTGGTCTGCTGTGGATCTGCCTTATTGAAAATGCCATGCATAAGATAATGGTGTTAGACAAAGCTTCATTGTGAACAACCTAGCAGTTTGGAGAAACAATCTCATCTATACATTTTTTTCTAGCCTTTCCCACATTTAAACCTGCTGTTGCCTAAATTATGATTTTTTAAATGTCTTTGGTGGACTTCTGTTAATTCACATGACTTGAGCTTACAGCTATGTCTACTGCACAGATTGGGTAATGGAACACTAAACTTTTATACTTGAAAATGACAGCCTTAAATGCTCATATCAGTCACAAATCTAGGATGTACTGTCTTGTTGTATGTGAGCTTTGTAGAGATTTTTAAAAATGTAAGCATCACCTTCCCATTGAAGAGTGGAGAGAGTCTGCTGGATGACTGGTCAGGAACTTTCTCTCAGAATCGGACATTTGGATGTCTTCTTTCTTCCAAGAAATGGTGGTTCACATTAAGTATCATGGCCTTATGTATGCTCAAATGGAATCTTATGTAACTTTCTTATTTAATTTTGGTCTGCTATTTTTAGATAAAATTGAAAGGAATTGTATAAATCAATTAACGTATTAGCTAAGTTGTCCAACACATGGTATAAAAGAATTACAACAGTAAACTATTATACATTTCCAACTTGCTTTTGGGGATTTATGAGGATTTTTTGGGGGTGAGGGGGTCAAATTCATCTCTCTGAAACCCTTCACACTTGGTTTACTAGCCATTCAAAGTTAAAGTCTAGAATTTGTCCTGCTCTAACAGAAATGGATTAGGAATTTGTCAACACAAACTGGTGTCACCTGTTTCTTGACTGGGCGTTCATTTCCTAATTATAAATATGGGAGGTAGAACAGAGATCTCCAACATCTCTCCCATTTATCAAGTCTTAGGATTCTCTTCTTTCTTATTCACAATAATCATTGTTGGACCTTACCTTTTCAGTTTCACATTCTCAAGATGGTAAAAATCATGTATATAGATTAGCAGAACTCTAAGCAAAGATGACTGTCTCATCTGAACCTGAGGTGCCTTAGGTACTCTACTGACCTTGATGGGGTTTGGAGTTCCCCGTTGCTTATCAAGAGCTTTTTAATTGCTTTGGTTCTTTAGTATTTCTTTTTGCAAATATGCTTCCTGCCACTTTAACTAAAAACCAAAGATTTGTTTTCTATTCATAAGCAGCCTATAGAAAAATTGCCTTATTTTCATAAGCATGTCTTCATTAAAAGCTTAGGTTTCAATAGAAATTCAGACTAATCACTGAAATGCCTATTTCAAACTAGTGAAATATCTGGGAAATAAAATGCTTCAAAAATATTTTATTGACATGAATTTTGCTAGTGAATACAAATACATTGCCTCAAATAAGGCCATGTATGAATGAACTTATAAGAAATTTGTAGTTAATCACTTTTTGCATACAGAAAATTAGTTCTAAAGTTCTTAAAAATAAATTTAGGGGCTACCTGAAATCTTATTTAATACTTTGCTTACACCCTTGTTTTATCTCCACAGGTACATTCTAGGTTAGCTCATGATGAATTCTATTTACAATAAGTAGAGTTTGGATTCATGGGTTTTGTTATGAATTATCTTAGTTACTTTAAACACTGTTTCCATTTGATTTTTAACTATTTAAAATACCAAATTAAATACCAGTTTGTTGGTTGTTGCTTTTAAATGATTGTTACTTTAACAGTGTCCCTTCCTAACACATGGGGTTACAAATAAAATACTATGCATAGTTTACTATCTACAGAAAGCACTGAACTTTTTACCTTAGTAGTTTTCATTTACTACCCTATGTAAACATTTGGGATAATACTCTTTCCTTTGTTTCTTTAGGCTGCGAGTGTACTAATCATTGGCAAAGTATGAGTCCCTATATTCTGTAAAAAAGCTTACTGTTAAAGTATAGGGAGAATAGTAATCCCTCATGAATCCCAGCTAGATTCCAATTTGGGTTACTAAATCGTATTTTAATCATTTTGTAATTTCAGTATAGCTCTTTATTCTCAAACACATACATACCACCACACACATTCTTTAAACAGCTGCCAAACCTTACCTCCAACAGAATGCCAAAAATGAAATGTTGGTTAAAAGTTTTTGTCTGATGAAGAGTTACGGCTTGGAACACTTGGCTATTCATGTTATGTAAATCAAGAAGTCCATGCCATCAGCAAATTAAAATGTTGGACTGGTTTTGAGGACTTAATAATGGGTCAGGCTTTGTACTTAAAAGAGTATCTGCTTGGCTTTCCTGAAATAAGCATTTCTTAATTTTAACACTATCATTTTTTTAAAAAGAAAATTTCTTTAAGGGCAGTTTTCATGATTTTTTTAAGATCAAAATAGGGAAAAGCAGAAGGAGGGAGGCTGCCCACTAAGAACTATTCCTCAAGCAATTTCCTACTACATTTCTTCTGATCTTTATAAAAATTTTAAAACTACACTATGGTAACAGAATTCACTTGTCAATCCTAGCTTAATCATGTATTTTCATAATTAGATCCTAAGGTTTTCCTTTAAAACTATTTCCTTATCTCACATACAGAAATGTTTCTATTCAACATTCTTCATGCCACAAATAGAAATTTTTTTTTAATGGTATCTATTAAACAGATAATTCAGCTGCATTGCTATAAAGATTTATCCATATTATGGTAATCTGAGATGGCTTTATATAATTATCTTATTTTGTTTAAAAAAAATAGAAAACTTAGAACAAACACATTCATGTAAAGGAAGTCATTCACAAGTGTTTGCCACCAAAATGACAATCCAGTTTTTTTATAAATTTTTTTTTAGCCATAAATAGAAGAAACAACCTATGCTGTATAATCAAATATATTACAACTCAATTACCAATAAGAAAAAAAATCTAGTGGTACATCAGATGTTAAGGGACCTTGACCAGCTCATTTTAACATCTGAGCCTCAGTTTCCCAATCTACAAACTAGGGACAGAAGTACCTACTATACTTAAAATGCAGGGCTAAAGTAATCTCTTAAAATTGGTCATAAAAGCTATAAAGTACCATGTACCAGTATTCTGTATATTACACGTTGCAACTTGAAAAAATTAAACTTACAAGAACACTAAGTATTTCTTCAGTCACAGACCAAGTAGTAAGTAGAACTGTAATAACCGTAATAAGCAGAAAGGCAGTAAGTAGAACGGGCAGTTTAGAACAAATAGTTCATGAGTAATGTTATACTATGTGGTAGGAACTATTCCCTTACCCTTGCAAAGCCATCATCTTTAATACATGCTGTTCTTCACATGGAACGTCTGTTACAAGAGCAAACTCAAGAGCTGTACAACATACTGGCATTACGTTAGCCATCTGTAGCCTCACCTCAGAAGAAGGAATGATTCCCTGCTGCTAGCTGTCATTTTCCATAAATTTTAAGAAGCAAAATAAGTACACATAGTGGTTTTAAACTCATCATTTGTAGGCATTTGTGTTAATTTTTAAAGCCTCATATGAAGTACTCCATTAGTTCAAAACTATTTACTGAGCCCCTACCTTAACTCAGCAGTTAAAGGTGCAAACCAAGATTAGATTACTTAATTTTGGGTACATTTTAATATAAATTCTTAAAAATATGTGTTCCTAAAAAAAAAAAAGTGTTCCAAATAAAAAAAAGTTACCTACAATTTTGGGGGAGATTTACTCTGTCACAGATAATATGGAGAAACTGACCTATCTGCAAATCAGAACACCTAGAGACATTTAGAACAACTCAAACCATTATGATTACTGTCTCTCTCCAGATAAAAAGGAAAATAAAACCCAGGCAGCTCATTGTCAATCTCATGAGCTACTTTTCAGTATGTTTGTCTTGTTGATTGTGCTTATCACAAATTCGCATTTGCATGACTGAGACAGTTCATCTTTCAAAGACTACTGACCTACTGGTTATAAATAATCATTTATATTCTCCAAAATTGGCCTTGAACAGTATGTCTTTCCAGATATTCCCAAAGTAAATGCTATTGTCTGATACAGGAATACATGCACAAATGAACCTACTCATTGGGATACATTTCGCTAGTTAAAAACTGCACTGATCCATGTATACACTCTCCTGTGACTAAGACTACTACTTTAGTAAGAGTTATTTGTGGAGGGGTATATAGCTTCTGGTCTGGAATTCTTGTCAAAATGACACTAAAAGGTCCAGGTCACAACTCATGCAAACGAGTTAACTTGGCCAGTATTATTACCTCTCATGTGGAAGTCCTATAAGCAGAGCATTATTAACATCATTACCCTACAATGAACACACCTTTTAAATCCAACATTATTTCATGCCAGTTAAGTGTTAACACATTTTTCTCATGCTTGAAACATATAAACCATATTCATATAAGTAAATATTTTATTTTGGCCTAAAACACAGTATAATCCCTTTGGTAATGGAAATACCAATTAACATCAAAAGAGATGCAGCTCTTCATTCAATCAAATCCATATCTTAGTTTTAATCTCCTTCCAGCATTTTGGAGTAATCCATGTAGTTATAATCCTATCATTTCTAGTTTCAACTTATAATTATCTGTGGCATCTGTGACTTCAGGAAATGAATACACATATTTCACAAGTATTAAGTTTTTAACCCAGTAAAACAAACAAACAACCCAAAGATTTTAAAATACAATGCCTCATTTATCTGGTGTCTGATGGGAGTAAGTACAAATATTTTTAAACAATTTTAAATTGTTTCAAAGACAATCTCAAGGTGTCTAAAATTCAAAACTCCAAATTCAGTTATTTAAAATACTTTGTATCAATTTTGCTTTTTACCTTTGTAAGGAATGAGGCTTGATTATTTGGTTCAAATCTTTTTAAAGATTGTAGCACTGAAGTCCATAGATTAAAGGTATATGTGGATTTGTTAGGGACAAAAGCACTGCATATTAGCTTTAAATATTCTCCTACAAATAAGTTTTGGCCTAAAATATAGATACCACCAGAGTGGTCAAGGCATATTTAATGGAAACAATGTGGGGAAAGAAATGCAATATAATAACTACTTAAGCTATTCCAAAGAGACCTAAGCTATGACCATTTTTTAAAAAGAAAAGCTATGTTTTAATCTCCAGCAATGAAAAGAATCATGGTGCATTGCGGCTGTCATGTGAATCTTGTCTCCCTCTTCCCCGCTGAGTAATGCTAAGCAAGACGTGTGCTCCTCCCCTCTCACACTTTGACTTTCTAGTGTATAAAATGGGAATGAAACCTACCTTGCACTATGGTTGTCAGGATTAAGTTATTCATGTGACAGTGCCAAGCCCCATGCAGGGTACATGGAGAGATCTACAAATGCTACGTTTTCTTTCTACTGTCATCTGAAATGTCAGACAGGATTGAAAATTATGTGAAATCCAAATACCCTAAATCGGTATAACTAAATACCAGAGAAATAGATAAATTAACAGTCCACTCTATCAACTGAAAGACTGCTGGGCAGAAAAAAATAAAACAAACTGAGACAATTAACATATTCTCTAATATATGAGAACTCAAATAACGGAATTTGCATTTTTTGGAAGGCTAAAAATATAGTCATGAAACTATTTCTAGGTCACAAATGCATATAACATTAATTAAGCAATAACCACCTGTCAGATAGTATTTTAGAAGGATTTTATTATTTCATCCTCACTAGCAAGTGACAGAGCTAGGATTTGAACCCAGTAATCTGATGCCAAAACTCCTAATCATCATGTTATCTGCCTACCCATTATTAAAACATGTGAGTTTAAAAACCTCATGGTCAATTTCCTGTGCTCAGAATAACCCACCTTTCTTAACCTTCCAGTAATTTTTTATAACATGAAATACTAGCCATATTGTGATAAGACATTTTCCAGATGAAAACCTCCTAACTACATGTTCTATGAAATATAGCATATTAAATCTAAATCACAGTCCAAATCTAAATTATTATTAAATAATTAAATTCCAGTCCTGCGTGTATTTAAGTATCTGTTATATTTACTTACACAGAACATATGCTTTGCATGCAGTAACAACAACAAATACTTGATTAGCTATTTAGTTACAGCAGATAAAAAATCAAGTTATAAGGTTTTCTGTGTCTAAATATTTATTTTGTCAGTAACTATAAGCTTTCTCTAGAAGTGAAAAAGGCTATCTGGATTATGGTAAATTCAAATATTTGTTTTCTTGTTGAGATTTTAAGGCAAATAATTAACGGAGAGAAGTAAGATGACTTTCAAATACTAGAACAAGAACAAAGATGACCAACAGTATAATGGGTAGCTACCCTACCACATTCTCTTTAACCACATTCCCTTGCTGTCTTCCACAAAAGAAAGGCTTCCTCCAACTATAAAGATGCCTAATCTTTCATCACTTGCCATTACTTTAAATCGCTTAAGATTTATATTAAGTTAAAAAACTTTTTCATTGAGATCACATATTTTCAGTGGGCCTTTCCAGTCATTTAATGAAGAAATTATTTTAAACATAAAAATATGCTTGAAATAGCTCATTACAGAATCCACATCATTATAATCTTATGCTTGGCCTTAGGAATGTTATACAATGATTTGAGTTCAAAGTAAAGAAAACTGCATTAAAACATGTAATAGATTTTGTGGGGTTTTTGTGTTTGTGTGCATGTGTATGTTTTTAAAGGTATAATAGGTTAACCAGATATTCCTGTTTCTCTGACTGGAATGTAAATAATACCAGAACACAATCCAGAAAAGCTTGCTTTACCACAAACAGATCAAATCTGTATTGGGCCACAAGGAACACAGAACAAGAATTTCTTCTTAATACATGTTCTATTTTAGATAATAAAGTGTATACTGTACTGTCTTCTCATGAAATTTTGCTCTAGCAGACTCTCCATTTTTAGGAAATGCCATATTCCCTTATCTGATTTACTGTTTCTCTGGGAGATTCTGTTCTGTGTAGTTAGAATTATTAAAAAATAATAATAACAAAAAACCTTATTTGATGAAAATAAAAAGTGAAAAAAAAAATACTTCTTTAGTAAATAACTGCAAAAAGGGCAAGGGGCAGATAAGTGCTATATGAATAAAAGATTTTTAATTATACATCAATTCTATCATTCCCTCAACAATACATTTCATAATTTAAAAGGATTACAGTGACTGTGTGGGTCATTAACTTGGAATACCTTAAAAATAACCCAATAGTAAAGATAATTACATGGCCAGTAATATTCCAGCTGAATCAAACACTCTTAATGGAAACCAGCACTTGTTATGTATTTAAATTAGATTTAAAATTAAATCAGATTTCCAGCTAGCTAGAAAGTCAGTTGAATGGAAACTTTACATTAATTTAAAAAGTAATACCATCAATTTGGATCCAGTTCACCCATATTGTTAACAAGCACTGAGGTAGAAAAATGAGTCATCAGCTAAAAGCCTGAAGAATCCCAGAATGGGTAATTGAATTGTAAATAATTAAGATATATATTTTCTAAGCAAACCTAAACACATATTTTATAAAACACATATATTCCTGTTAATTCAGTTTCTACTTCTGCACTGTCTTGTAAACAAAAAACTTAAATTATGTGTAATACATCAAACTTTTACACTCTAAAATATTCTGCCTATATACAAAATGATATGTTATATTATTTTTCCAACTCATTAAAGCTGATGTCCCACAGTGCTTTATTTATCAATACTTTGTATTGAGATTTAATTGCATTACTTGAAACTAATGAATCTGCACAGTTTAAAACAATTTTCTGTGTATGCTTTTCAATGATTTTGATTGTCCTCCAATTTAGAAATCACTGACACTCTGTTGAATGGCATTAAGTATGAATGACTTCTGTAAGATGTCATCTTAAGCACAGATGAATCCCCATCTCCCAGTGATCACTAAGATGGCCAGAGAAATATAAAGAAAACCTTCACTAGCTAAAAACTTGGGATGGGTATTGGTGACACTACACACCCCAAACCTCTGAGGATTTCTCTAACATAGTGTATGAAAAGTTAAAACAGGGAAGGGCAAACGCATCAGAATTACTAAACATGAAAGAACAATTTGACTTTCGGGGAGACACAACATCTAACTGAAAGCACAAAGAATGGACCTAAAGGTAGGCAGTTATGTGCAAGGCACAGAGTCTGGATCCCACATTTGACAAATGAGGTATGTATCAAAGACTTAATTCAGCAATTCATTACCTAGGACTTTACAGAGAAAATTGGACAAATATGCAAAGATGTATGTTTAAGTATGATAACAACTGTATTTGATAATAAAATACTACTAATAGTGAAATGGGAAATGACCTAAACATTCTTTAATAAAAAACTGGTACAATATTTTACACAAATAATGAAATATTACATATATGTAAGTTTTCACTGACATAGAATGAGCTCCATAATACACTGCTAAGGGGAAAAAAGATTAAAAAGAACATGAACTTTGTATAGTTACATACATGGAGAGAGACAGCTGCAAAAATTATCACCAAAAGCAAATGGAGGTTTCCTCTGGGTGGTTGGTGAGGAAAGTAACTAACACTGCTTAAATTTTCTAAAAAAATATATCTTTGTGATCAGAAAAAATTTCTCTTCATGTTGGAAAAAGCACATTTATTTTTTCATGCCATAATTCTTTTGGAGAGTTATTACACTAAGAAAATAATTAGAAAAATTCATGAAGCTATAGATTTCAAGATTTTATCACAGCAGTATTTACTATTGTAAAATATTGGCAATAATCTAAATTATAAATACTGAATTTGTTAAGTTATAAATTATATAATGGCATACTACAAAGTCATTAATATTAAGATAAAGATACAGTCATCACCGTAAATTCAGTGACCTTGAGAATGTTACATACCCTCTAGGTGTCAGTTTCCTCATCTGTAAAATGGATATAAAAACAGCACTTATCTCACAGTGCTTTACCTAGCATATCAGCTTTATCTTACTGTGAAATGAGAGGAAAAATCTGATGTTTGTGAGCTTTCTTGATAACACAGGCAGCTGCTTCATAAATTTACCTTGCTATCTGCTTCTAAAAATTTCAAGATGAACATTCAATTTGGCCACCAATCAAGTTCAGAAAATATGAATCTTAAGACCACAAGGGCAGAAAAAAATCAAAGTTGAAAATAGGACATTTCTGCAACAATTAGCCTAATTTTAAAAAATTCCTATACTGGCTAGGCTCACAGCAAGTGGGACTACAGGTACACACCTGTTGTAGTCCCAGTCACTTGGGAGGCTGAGGCCGGAGGATCATTTGGGCCCAAGCATTGGAGGCAGCCTGGGCAAGATAGTGAGAACCTGTCTTTTTCTTTTTTTGAGATGGAGTCTTGCTCTGTCGCCCAGGCTGGAGTGCTGTGGCACAATCTCGGCTCACTGCAACCTCCGCCTCCCGGGTTCAAGCGATTCTCCTGCCTCAGCCTCCTGAGTAGCTGGGACTACACCTCGCCAGGCTAATTTTTCGTATTTTTAGTAGAGACGGGGTTTCACCTTGTTAGTCATAGTGGTCTCAATCTCCTGACCTCGTGATCTGCCATCTTGGCCTCCCAAAGTGCTGGGATTACAGGCGTGAGCCACCGTGCCTGGCCCAAATCTTTTTTTTTTTTTTTTTTAAATAAACCACCTATATATAATCACAAAATAAGCTTGTTTATTCATCTATACATGTGCAAAAAATAGTGCTAGAAGATAAAACCGGGCCTACTGGATGCCTGTGGCACTGGGACAGTCCCCAATAAGAAGCTGCCAAGGTTACAGTGACGGAGAGAATTGGTATCCCTACTTAATTGAACAACAAAACAATTTACATATACATACTAGTTGGCTTCATCAATTTTACTATCATTGTACAAACATTTATTTTGTTGCTTTAAGTAACTGAAACCAACCTGCCATGGTCGTTCCCAATCCAGTGGAATAGGAAGTGCTCCAAGCCATGCTCCTACAAAACTGGAAATTGTAGTGATCTGGAGACTATTCTCCCATATGGATGTAACTCTGTGAAACACAAATTGGTAAATCATTGGTGGTATATATATATTAGCTGCTGGAGAAGCCTACAAGTAGTAGCACACATTATCAGTATACATGTATTTTCTGCTAATTTAAAATGAAAATCTCAAAATGACATATAAATATTTACCATGAACAATTAACAGTTAATTAGTAAGATATAAATGTTTTCCATTGGAAAAGTAATATACACATGTAGTAAGAGTCAAACCATGCTAAAGAGCATTTGTAGAAACAGCTAAGTCTTCCACCCCTATCATCAACTCCTGGTTCCTTTCCCCACAGGCAACTGCTATTACCAAATTATTACATATTCTTTCAGAAATATTTTATACATGAGCAAATATACACATAATTTTGTTTTGGAGGGCATATGTATATTTACATAAAATACACATGTACATATTTCTTCAAAACAAAACTCAGATACATTACATTATAAACTCAGTTTTGCCTGTTTTTCCTTAGTAACAGCTGTAACAGTATTCCATTGTAAGGATGGTGCATCATTTATTCAACTAGTCTTTTTTTTTTTTTTTTAATACGAAGTCTTGCTCTGTCGCCCAGGCTGGAATGCAATGGTGTGATCTCAGCTCACTGCAACCTCTGCCTCCCAGGTTCAAGTGATTCTCCTGAGTAGCTGGGATTACAGGCACACGCCACCACACCCGGCTAATTTTTGTATTTTTAGTAGAAACGGGGTTTCACCATGTTGGCCAGGATAGTCTCGAACTCCTCACCTCATGATCTGCCCACCTTGGCCTCCCAAAGTGCTGGGATTACAGGCGTAAGCCACCATGCCTGACCTCAACTAGTCTTTCGTACAGCACATTTCATTTATACAAACCAATTCAATTTACTTGGCAAGAAACAGGCAGAGAACAAGAACAAAATATTTCAAAAGATCTGGTGATTTTGCCTACCATTCCTATTTACTAAGCTCACATCTGAGAGTGTAAAGGTGGAAAGACGATTCTGCCATTGTCTTAGTAGGTGTTAGTTTCAGCCTGGCCCTGATAGTGTGAACATTTCATGGTGTAGAACAGGAGTCTGGTTACAGTCAGGTAAAAGCCTACTGCAGTGCAGTAAGTGGGGTCCAAATATTCAATTGTTTAAATTGCAAGGTGAAGTTACTGTGAGGTTAATGAAAAGTAGCCTCTTCTAGTTAATATGGGGGGATATGGGGAAAACATTGGTTTTGTTAGATGGTATTTTTCATTAGAAACAGGCCAGTTATTACACACAAAATGTACATTGAATTTTAGAAGTCCAAAATGATGACTAGTCAATTCATAAACCAATCCCTCTATCCATCTCACTCCCAACTACACAAGATAAGAGCCTTAGCTTGTTTCCATTGAGAAGTAGGGCTAAGAACGGGCTAAAGCCAATCACATATATCCAAATTTGTACTATTTGTAGGGTTTTGTTGTACTTTTTTATTTATATAACACCTATAAATGCAAGTCAGCTTTTTCAACTTGCATTCAACAGAAGAGGAATCTGTTCCAATCTTGGAAGGAAAAACTGGCCAAGTTCGATGTAAAGAGAATTGCTCTATTCAAGCAATTTAAAAGATTTTCTAGGGTAATTTTTGAGTACATGTGGCTGACAAATGTTGACTAAGCTTCAACTTAACACACATCTCCTCTATACCGTAATACGTAAAGTGATGTGCCTGGAGACATAAGGTATGGTAGAGCTTGAGAGCAGAGATTACTTTCTGTTGGGAAGAATTCACTTTTTCTATTTTATGGAATAGGAGGAAGTTCAGCTGGATTGGAAAGAATGGGTAGCATTAGGTCTTAAACTGGAGGACTGGAGAAAGAGCTGCACTTGCTTGAGGCCAAGTGGAAGAATGAGAAATAAGTCTGGAAAAGTAGGGCAGAGTTAGGATTTTTATAAATAGTTTTATAGAGTGGAATGAGAAATTACCCTAGAAAGTCCTTTCTAGCCACCCAATTCACTAATTTCAAGCATACAAATCAGTGGTTTTTAGTATATTTACAGAGTCATGCAGCCATCACCACTCTAAGTTTTAGAACATTTTCATCACCCACAGACTCTTTATCCAACTCCAATCACTCCCCATTTCTCCTTCCTCCCAGCCCTAGGCAACCACTAAGCTACCTTTTTCTCTATGATTTGTCTATTCTGGACATTTCATATAAACGGAATCATAAAACATGTGCGACTGGCTTCTTTTCCCTAGCATAATGTTTTCAAGGCTCATCCATGTTGTAGCATGTATCAGTATCTCATTCCTTTTTATGGCTCAATTATATTCCCTTCTATGGATATTCCACATTTTATTTATCCATTCAACAGCTGATGGACATTTGGGTTGCCTCTGGTTTTTGGCTATTATGAATACCTGCTATGAACATTTATGCACTAGTTTTTGTATGAACATATGTTTTCATCTCTCTTGGGATTACACCTCAGAGCAGAAGTGTTGGGTTGTATGGAAACTCTATGTTTAATCACTTGAGGAACTAACTGCCAGCCTCTTCCAAAGTGGCTGAACCATTTTTGTATTCCCACCAGCAGCGTATGAGAATTCCAATTTTTCCACACCCTCCTGACACTTGTTATTATCTTTTTTTATTATAGTCATTGTAATTGGTGTGAAATGGTATCTCATTGTGGTAGATTTAGGGCTAGAATTTTTAGAAAATTCTTAAATATCAAACTAAGAATTTAGTTTGGAACCATGAAAGTTTTTAATCAAGGCAACTATATGATCAGAGATGTTTCAATAAGATTTATGTATATACCTTTCTAATCTCTAAGCTCTAAATTCCTTGGGCTAAGAGGCAAGATCCATGACTTCACATTTGTCATGGCTCCAGCACACTTGTGGTCATCTTATGTTTACTAAAATAAAAAGCACAGTCATCCAAGAGGTTGCCCTCTGTTTTGCTGTAGCCAAGTGTTTATGATCCTACATATAATAAATGTAGAAAAAAGGAACCAAGACCTATTTTTAAAAATAGAAAAACTCAGCCAGGCACAGTGGCTCCCACCTGTAATCCCAGCACTTTGGGAGGCCAAGGCAGGCAGATCACAAAGTCAAGAGATCAAGACCATCCTAGCCAACATGTTGAAACCCCATCTCTACTAAAAGTACAAAAATTAGCTGGGCGTGGTGGCCCGTGGCTATAGTCTCAGCTACTCGGGAGGCTGAGGCAGGAGAATCACTTGAACCCAGGAGGCAGAGGTTACAGTGAGCCGAGATCGTGTCACTGCACTCCAGCCTGGCAACAGAGCAAGACTCTGTCTCAAAAAAGAAAAAAACAAACAAAAAAAAAACACTCTATAGCCTATCTTTTTAAAGTAAAAATGTTACATTTACCAAAATAATATATGTGACATCTATAAAGGACTACAATTAGACTAATAATAAAAATAGTAGTCTCCTCTTCCATCCCTCCCCACTCCTGATGTCTGCTCCGAGGCAGATATTTTCAACTCCTTTTGCTGTTTCTTCTGTTTACCTCAAATTTAAAAAAAAACACATAAATTAAGTATAGATTTTTCAAGATTAACTTACTTTCTGCCTTCTACTATGAGAGAAGAGGACTTGGCACCTTTTACCTACAAGCTGCCTACCTTCACATACACATTTCTCTCTCACTCACGCCCCTTCTTCAATGTTAACAGCTCCTCCTTTCAACTGAATCAATAGCACAGTATCTACATTATGATGATTATAAAACTGCTAATCACAGTGAACCACACAGTAAGCCACAATTAAACACTGATTTTCTCATGGTAAACATAATCTTTAATTGTCCATGGATGTTAACAACTGCTCTTTCCCCCGCTCCATTTGTTTATGTAACTGTCAGTAAATCATCTTCAAATATTCAAAGAAGCTAACTATCACCTCTAAATGCTTGATCTCTTCTCCCTGCTCCTTCCATCCTTTTGGAAGCACCTAGGACTGCTACACAGCTGCTGTGCTGTGAGGTCCCTTCATGAGCATCTTGTGAATTCCCTTTCCCTCTCTCAGTTCTTTTGGATCTGCTATTTCTGAATTCCAAGACTTCTTCCATCTATGTTCCTTCTTCTTTCCTTTGCTTATTTTCTTTTTAAGTACCTCCTTCAATAGATTCCTGAGAAAAGGGTATATGGAAAATAGATTCTTAGAGATGTTTTAAGTCTGCAAATGACTTTACTGTAATTGTTGGGAATCATTCTGCCTCAGAATTTGTTTTTGTTGTTTTAGAGATGGAGTCTCACTCTGTCGTCCAGGCTGGAATGCAGTGGCACCATCTCAGCTTACTGCAACGTCCGCCTCCTGGGCTCAAACAATTCTCCTGCCTCAGCCTGCCAAGTAGCTGGGATTACAGGCACCCACCACCATGCCCAGCTAATTTTTGTATTTTTAGTAGAGACAAGATTTCACCTTGTTGGCCAGGCTGGTCTCAAACTCCTGACCTCAAGTGATCTGCCCACCTTGGCCTCCCAAAGTGCTGGGATTACAGGTGTGAGCCACAGCGCCTGGCCCTGCCTCAGAATTTGGAAGGCATTGTTTCATTTTTTTCTGATTCCCACTTGAGAAGTTCAGTGCCATTCTGGTTTCTGGTCCTCTGTAGGTATCATGTTTCTCTCATTCTCCGGAAACTTAGAATAATCCCTTTATTCCTGGTTATCAAAACTTTCACCAAAATGTGTTTTAAAGTGTTTTTTCATCCACTATGCTGAAAATATATAGGCCTTCTTAATTTATCATCTCAGATCTTCTGGTTCTTAAAATTCTTTTATTTAAAGACAATTTTTGATCAGGTCTCTTAAGGATTTTTCCCTTACTCTTTTTGCTAGGAATACTACTATTTTGAGCTAATTTCTGCTTTTCTTATCTTTTAACTCACTTTGCAATTTTTGACTTTTTCTTTGACTAGGGAATTTTTTTCAACTTTGTCTCTACTTTTTTGAGTTTAATAGTATATTTCCCAAAAGTTTTCTTGTTCTCTGAATATTTCTTTTAACTGCCTCCTGTTCACCTTTTATGCTAAAGTTTGAAAAAAAAAAAGTTTTTAAGTTATCTTCTGTCTTTATATATTGCCTCTATTTCCCCTGAGTTTCTTTTTTGTTGTTTTCATTTCTGGATTTTATTTGAGGTATTCCTCAAATATCTGGTGATTCTTTACTTCTCATTTACTTAAAATGCCATGTATGAAATGTCCAGACTAGGCAAATCTACAGAGGTAGAAAACATATGAATACAAGGTTGTCTAACCCATGGCCCACGGGCCACATGCAGCCCAGGATGGCTTTGAATATGGCCCAACACAAATTCATAAACTTTCTTAAAACATTATGAGATTTTTTTTAAAGCTCATCAGCTATCTTGAGTGTTAATATATTGTATGTGTGGCTCAAGACAATTATTACTCTTGCAATGTAGCCCAGAGAAGCCAAAAGATTGGACACTCCTGTAGCGGTTGTGTGGGCCATGGAGAGAAGGGTGGGAGTAGGAGATGACTGCTAATAGTTTCTTTTTGATGTGGTGAAATGTCTCAAAATTAGATTGTGGCAATGGCTGTATGACTGTGCCTATACTAAAAACCACTGAATTATACACTTTATGAGTTAATTTTATGGTATGCAGTTATATCTCAATAACACTATTTTTAAACAACAGCAACAACAAAGTGAAACTTTCAAACAGTTGACTGGATGCTTACCATGCATAAGTAAGATAATTCAACCAGCGGGATGCACAGAACTAGGGACTGGGTAGGAAACTTGACTTTCTCTTAGAGAATCCCAAATGTCAGTATCTGTTTTTCTTCTGTACCATTTTCCCTCAAAAGAAATATTTCAATATTCTGCCTAGATGGTATAAGCCTGGCTCCCAGTACTTTGGGCCAAGCAGGGGAAAGAGGCTAGGTGTAAGGTAGGGACTCATGGTTTGAGATGTAGAATTTCATTTAAAATTTATTTCCTGAAGAGGTTGTACCAAACAGGCTTACTATGTGGGGACAGTGAGAATAGCTGGGGATATAAGGGGTACAATTATATTTTCTTCACTCTTCTTTCCCACACTGTACAACTTCCATTGCTTGTATTAGTTTTTATTTACATTGTTCTGTAACTCTAATTCATTCAATTATTTTCTTGATATAGTGAGTCCGTTTAATGTACAAATTGGAGAATCCCCTCATTGTGGAAACTGTCTTCTATCATGTCTTTGAATCATTTTTTGTTGGGTATTTTAGAGGCACTAACTAGTCTTAGGTTTGCATCTCTTTTGTTTCTCCTCTATATTTATCACATCTTCTCTAAATGCTTTATTCTTCCCAACCCCCAACTACCCCTCATTCATTTTGATTAGCTCAAACCTTTCTTCCATGCTAAAACCTGACTTTCTAATTTGTCTTTCTTGATATTTTTCATTTATGACCTGTAATAGTGACCTCTGCATTCTCAATTTATTTCACTAATTCTGCAATCATCTTCTCCACGTCACTTTGTTTCATGCTCTCATCTTTGCTCTTAATTTACTCAATTCATATCCTTAGTACTATTTTTCATGGTAAACCATGTGGAGGTTTTTTTCATTTGTTTTTGCTTCTAGGGTAGCACTTTCTTTCAGGCCAGATTCTTCCTCTTCTGCACGTCCTTTTTTCTTCTTCTAGAGTACATTTTTAGGGTTGTTGTGCCGTTTCTTTTCTCTTGCTCACGCTTCACATGGGAACATTTCCTAACTTAACTAGCACCAGTTTTCCCTGTCTTGAAGCTGCCTTTTGAGGACTGGATGTTATTTCCTACTGAGTTTTCTATAACATGAGGCAGAAAAGAGAATGGAGGCAGGGAGGCTAGGTAAGATAAATGCTACCTCTGTGATTGAATCAGTAATATTCCACTGAAATTTAATAAACGGTGGCTCTATGAATCAGACTTTTAAAAATTCATGGCCAGGGCTTATGCCTCCTCTTAGAAATCAGATGAAGCTACTATAGTACACAGGCTACTCCCTTGGCAGATTCCTGCAGGCAGCAGCCCTGATAGGTTGGCAAGAGGTAAGGAGGCCTGATGGGGAGTCAGGGAAATCTACACTCTATTAGTAAGGATATGTATGTGGATATATACATATTCTTCAAATTAGAACTTTAGTTTGACAGTGTCTATCAACTTTCTTTGATCTAGGAATGTTACTCCGGTAATCTAGTCTACAAAAATCTTTGCACAAGTATACAAAATTATATGGTACAAACATATACCTAACAACATTATTTATAATCATGAAAATTTGATAATAAACTTTAACAGGAAATTAATCATAGTACATGGAATACTTGTAATGATGATTAATTGCTCAACATTCATCTCAACCCTGATGATTAGACTAATTAATTAAATACTGATGATCCCATTCTCTTTCCCAATGATTAGGAAAACTCAAGGAAGAGAAGCTGCTGCCATCTCACTACCAGCCTGAGGATAATAACCCCAGGAATCAGTAAGAAGCATAGCCATACCCTGACTATATGTATCTAGAACCATCCAACCTCTGTTATGTGACATAATCAGTTTCCTTATTATTCAAACTAATATAAGCTGAAATTCTGTTACTTGTAGAGATACACTGGCTAAGGATACTATGCAAGAGGAGGCAGATTATACACACACAGAGAAGGATGTTCATAATATAGTGGGAAAAAAAAGTTTAACTACTTTTTTTTTACTAGTTTAACTACTTTGTTTAAAATAATATATATACATATATATAATTATTACAAAATTAGAAGAACATATATAATCTGCTAGTAATTGTTTATTGCCTCTATGATAGCAGTGCTAGGGTCTTTAACTTTCTATATTTTTCTATTTGAATTTTTACTACAAACATATATGTACATTCTTTTGTAACAGACAAGACAGAAAGAATGAAATAGGTAAATTCCTATTAACTAATTTCTAGCATCACTGACATTGTTTTACTCTCATTTTATGAGTTTCCATAATAAAGTTATTTGAATTCTACTGTTATTGGCTAATTTTTTCAAAGTTAAGGAATATATGCAGTCAATAGGGCTGAGAATAAATAAATGGTTCCCTGTGAACAAACTTAAAAAGTGCCTAAAGCAATGCTACAGATCTATCCTCATGACAATGTGCTCCAAGTACCTGTCCAAATTATTTGACTCCACTGGAATTCATTACATCAAATATTAATTGAAGTAAACAGACCATTTTGACTGCCAGACACTGTATCAGGCACCTGAAGGTTGTTCATAGTAAACACTCATGGCTCAAACAGACTGTCATCAAAATAGTGTTTGTTTAAACAGACTTAATTTTTTGAACTGCTAATCTCTTCATCTAAAAAAGAGACACTGTACAACTCCTCCTAGTGGCTAAAGATATTTTATAAAATTCTAATATAAACGTTTTCCTTCCCCACTGAATATTAAAACAAATGCCTCTTTGCCACTAAATTTTTTTTGCCCACATGCATGCTAAATCACTCATTTTTTATATGAATAAATCTTTGGTCATTCACTATATTTTCACCTTAGTGTCCACAGTGGTTGTTTCAATATAAAATCTATTTCAATACAAAGATGACAAAAAGGGGCCTGTTGTCTTTTCTTACTGAATGTTTTCACCTTGGCAAGATCACCACTCTTGGCAAGACTTGTGTTTAGTACTATTCAGGAATCTATTTAGTTCACCAAACTGATCTGGTTCTATCTTAAACATTCAAATAACAACATAAAATAATTCAAGCTTCAATGAAATACATGCGTGTAGTCAGATTATTACTTTCCTTTATAAGAAAGTCTGCAAATGAAAAAAAAATTTTAATGCCAATGCAACAACTGAATTAAATTAGTACAAACTGAGTATGTTCTTTAATCAGTATACCAATAAGAAATTGGCAGAATATTTTAAGAAACCAAATGACTTTTCTACTTTCAAGTTTCTTTATAATAGCATTCTTTTGTTTTGTTTTCCTGGAGTAACTTAAAATTTACTGTAAAGAGAAATCCTGTTAAAGTAGTGTCTTTTAATTATGTGTAAAATCTCGATAGCATCAGAATTGATCCTTAACTTATAGGATGTAATTCCTACACAGTTCACAAGGTCAAAGCTTTGGTGTTCTCAGTCTTCATATGATTATCATCCGTTCAACATAAGTTTTCTATAAACATGCAAATAAATACATTAAAAACTAGCATATAAAGTTATTTCACTTAAAAGTACTATAAAACATTTATACTGATTCAACACTAATTGAGATGTCATGCCAACTCAACTTAGCCTGTTCACACTGAACGTCTGAGTTAGTCATATTTCAATACTAAAAGTGCTATCTTTAAGTTAAAAAAAAAAATACAAAACTCTACTATGTCTTACATATTACACAGGATGAATGATAAAAATATTTAAAGCTCTAAAATTTTCAGTTGATACTTCAAGGTATTTTAAATACTTTTTATTAATTAGAACTACAGCATAAGAACTTCAAATTGAAACTTTAATTTCTGTTCTAAATTATTACTGAGTAAAAAAAAGCAAGTACTGTTCAAGTACTTTGTACAACCTCCTTAAATAATAATAGAATTTTCTGAAATTAAAGTTGTGACTCAGGAAGTCCTAGCTAGAGCAATCAGATAAGAGGAAAAAATAAAGGACATCCAAATTGGAAGGGAAGAAGTCAAATTATCCTTGTTTGTAGATGATATGATCTTATATTTGGAAAAACCTAACAACTACCAAAAACTATTAGAACTGATAAACAAATTGAGTAAAGCTGCAGGATACAAAATCAACATACAAAAATTGGTAGCATTTCTATATGCCAACAGCAAATAATCTGAAAAAGAAATTTAAAAAAATCTCATTTACAATAGCTACAAATAAAATTAAATACCTAGGAATTAACTTCACCAAATAAGTGAAAGATCTCTACAATGAGAACTATAAAACATTGATGAAAGAATTAAAGAGGACACAAAAAAATGGAATGATACTTCATGTTCATGAATTGGAAGAATCAATATTGTTAAAATGTTCATACTACCCAAAGGAATCCAGAGATTCAATGCAATCCCTATCAAAATACCAATATTATTCTTCACATAAATAGAAGAAACAATCCTAAAATTTATCACAAAAAAACCGGAATAGCCAAAGGTATCCTGAGCAAAAAGAACAAAACTGAAGGAATCACATTACTTGACTTAAATTATACTACAGAGCTATTATAACCAAAACAGCATGGTACTGGCATAAAAACAGACATATAGACCAATGAAACAAACAGAGAACCCAGAAGTAAACTCATACATCTACAGCGAACTCACTTCATCAGAGATGCCAAGAACATACACTGGGGAAAAAGCAGTCTCTTCCATTAAGTGGGGGTGGGAAAACTGGATATCCATATGCAGAAGAATAAAAACTAGACCCTCAACTCTCACCATACACAAAAATCAAACCAAAATGGATTAAAGACTTAAATCTAAGACCACAAACTATGAAGCTACTAAAAGAAAACATTGGGGAAACTTTCCAGGACACTGGATTGGGTTAAGATTTCTTGAATAATATCCCACAAGCACAGGCAACCAAAGCAAAAATAGACAAATGCAATCACATCAAGTTAAAAACCTTCTTCACGGCAAAAGAAACAATGAAGAAAGTGAAGAGAAAACCCATGGGAGAAAGTATCTGCAAACTATCTATCTGACAAAGGGTTAATAACCAGACTACATAGGGAGCTGAAACAACTCTATAGAGAAAAAAAATCTAATAATTCGATTAAAAAATGGGCAAAGATCTGAATAGACATTTCTCAAAAAAAGACATACAAGTGGTAAGTAAACAGGTATATGAAAAGGTGCCCAATATCCCTGCTCATCAGAGGAAATGCAAATCAATACTACAATGAGATATCATCTCACCCCAGTTAAAATGGCTTTTATCCAAAAGGCAGGCAATAACAAATGCTGACGAGGATGTGGAGAAAGGGAACTCTCATATACTGTTGGTGGTATTGTAAATTAGTACAACACTATGGAGATCAGTTCTCAAAAAAACAAAAACAGACCTACCATATGATCCAGCAATTCTACTGCTAGTTATATACCTAAAAGAAACAAATCAGTATATTGAAGAGATAGCTGGACTCCGATGTTTACTGCATCACTAATCACAATAGCCAAGATTTGAAAGCAACCTAAGTGCCCATCAATAGACAAACGGATAAAGAAAATGTGGGACATACATGCAATGGAGTAATGGAGTACTACTCGGCCATTAAAAAATAATGAGATCCTGACATTTGCAACAACGTGAACAGAACTGGAGGTCATTATGTTAAATGAAATAAGCCAGGCACAGAAAGCCAAACTTTGCATGTTCTCACTTATTTGTGGGAGCTACAAATTAAAACAATTGAACTCCTGGAGACAGAGAGTAGAAGGATGGTTACCACAGGCTGGGAAGGGTAGTAGTAGGAGTACGGGGTGCAGAGAATGTGATTAATGGGCACAAAAAAGTTATGAATAAGATCTCGTATTTGATGGCAAAACAGGGTGACTATAGTCAATAATAATTTAACTGTGCATTTAAAAATAACTAAGAGTATAATTGGATTGCTTGTACAACCATACATACAAAAGATAAATGCTTGATGTGAATACCCTGATGTGATTATTATGCATTGTGTCTGTATCAAAATATCTCATGTACCCGAGAAATGCATATATCTATTATGTACACACAAAAAAGTAAAAATTAAAAAATAAAGTTGTGATTCAATATGAATAATGCTAACTATATACTGGGGCAATTTCAGTCTAACTAGTAATTTTTTGTGAATACTTTATATTATTGCTGCAAAACCATCAGATCTTTGAATTTTTAAGTATTTTTGCTCAAAAGTGAACATTTAAGAAGGCCAACTCTAATGTTCAACAAATTAATCTAATTATTTCCTAGCTTATTCAAAATTTGAGATGCTTTCTATAATACATTTTGGAAGTATCATAAAAGTACTAAGAAGAAAGTGAACTAACTCTAAATGTATGGCGGAAACGTAAAGACTTAAAATTCTTCTCTTATGACAAAGTTCAAATTAACTTGGCATTAAATTAAATGAAAAAACCAGCCATCCTCCATAGTCATCTATGCATTGCACTCCTTGGTCTGTCACCTAAATTAGGAAGAAATGCTGAGATAAACTGCAGTAAGGATTGGAAGTATGATATATAAAAATGCTCCCTGACATTTTTTAATCCATTCAACAAACATTTCTTGAGTACATACTATTTGATTTCACTCAGTTCTGATATAGTCCTGTAAAGTACATATTAGTTTTATTCTAATCATATTACATATAAGGATATGTGAAGTTAAGTAGCTTGTCTAAGATCACCTGGCCACTAAGTAGTGAAGACAGAGCAAGAACCTGTTTTCTGACCTTCAATTACTGGAGTTGTCTAACTTCTACACCATCTAATGACCTGGTCCAATCCCAGCTCTACTACTTCCTGGCTACAGAACTTGGGCGAATGACTTAACCTGTCAACTTTCTAGGTCCTTCATCTAGGAAATGGTGAAAATGAGTATCTCACTAGATTGCTCTGAGAAACACTATAACGAAAATGCTTTAAAAGTTACTAAAATTTTTGATTACTATTTCATGTCATGTGCTATGTGTATTATATAAAATGTTTTATATTACAAACTGCTAATTTTTAGCCATTGTCCTCTGGTAACTAAGCTGTTCCCCAGTATGTTGGAAATTTTAGAAGGACAACTTCTGTAGTCTACTAAAGTCTAGGTGACATCAGAGAAATCTAGCAACTTCCTGATATAGGCCTACTTGCCATAACCAAGAAGTATTGGCAAAATCTAATTCACTGTAACTTTCATTTGACTATGTAGTATATTAATGTGGTTCAAATTTCTAAAGATAGCAAAAGATATTCAGTGGAAGGTCTCCTTACCTTGTCCTCTAGCTCCTCAGATCACCTCGCAAGAGACAACCGGTTTTCTCAGTTCCTTCCAGAATATACAGGTGTATCTATGCCCCCTGACAACTCTTTACATAAATGGCATCTTGTACACATTTTTTCACCTTTCCTTTTTCTACTAACACATCAGTAAATAAAGAATTTTGTTTTGGTGGGGGGTTCTGTTTTCATGTGCTTAGTTTTTAACAAATGCATAGTACTTCACAGCATGGGTTAAATTTATCCTAACCCTATCCCTTATTAAAGGGTATGCAAGTTGTTTTCAATGCTGAAATAAGTAATCTTATATTCAACATTTTGTAAGTGTGCAAGTATAATATCTACTGGATAAAATTCAAGAAGTAGAATTGCTGGGTCAAAGAAGTGTATTTGTAATTTTTACAGATGCTACCAAACTGCACTTTATAGAGTTTAAAACCTGGTGCTTACTTCTCAAACCCTTAACACTATCATGTGACCCAGCAATCCCACTCTACTAGGCATACCCAAGAGAAATAAACATGTATGTCCATACAAAAACCTGTACACAGATGTTTGATGCAGCTTACACACAACAGTCAAAATGTGGAAAGAACCCAGATGTCCATCAACTGATAAACGGGTAAACAAAATTTGGTATATATCCATACAATGGAATATTATTCAGCCACAAAAAGGAATGAAGTACTGAAGCATGCTACAACAGAGACGAACCTTGAAAACATGCTAAGTAAAAGAAGGCAGTCACCAAAAATCACATATTATAAGACCCCATTTGTATTTCCAGGATAGGCAAATCTATAGAAATAGTAAGATTAGTGGTTGTAAAAAAAATCACTGAACTGTGTATTTTAAATAGGTGATGTGCATAGTATGTGAATTATATTTCAATACTATTTTAAAAAATACCCATCTCCCAGCTACCTCAGTTTACTATGTGTCATGGGCCACACGCACCTGCATCTGGTGTTCATTTTCCCTCAGATTTCCAACAACCATCTCGCCACTTCACAGTAACTCACAACAAGCAAGCCTTCTCATGTCTACTTCCAGAAGCAAACCTTTGCCAAGGAAATCTTTTCCAAGGAAAAGTGCCATGTTTATTGTAATGTTTGAGTGCAGGTATACCTTGTAGATATTGCAGATTTGGTTCCAGACCACCAGAATAAAGCAAATTGTACAATAAAGAGTGAGTCATATGAATTTTCTGGTTTCCTAGTGCATATAAAACTTATTTATATTATATAGTAGTCTATTAAGTGGGCAATAGCATTGTTTTTTAAATGCACATAATTTAAAAATACTTTATTGCTAAAAAGTATTAATGATTATCTGAGCCTTCAGCAAGCTGTCATCTTTTTGCCGGTGAAAGGTGTTGCCTTGATGTTGATGGCTGCTGACTGATCAGGGTGGGTGGTTGGGAAGGCTGTGGCAATTTCTTTTTTTTAGGCTGAGTCTCGCTCTATCACCCAGGCTGGAGTACAGTGGCGTGATCTTGGCTCACTGCAACATCCACCTCCTGGATTCAAGCAATTCTCGTGCCTCAGCCTCCCAAGTAGCTGGGATTACAGGTGCCTACCACCACGCCCAGGTAATTTTTCTTGTATTTTTAATAGAGACAGAGTTTCACTATGTTGGCCAGGCTGGTCTCAAACTCCTGACCTCAACTGATCTGCCCGCCTCAGCCTCCCAAAGCACAAGGATTACAAGCAAGAACCACCTGCGCCCAGCCAGCAATTTCTTAAAATGAAATTTTACATGAAGTTGGTTGCATCAATTGACTCTTCCTTCCACAAAAAGATTTCTCTGTAGCATGCCAGGCTGTTTGATAGCATTTTACCCATAGCAGTCCTTCTTTCAAAACTGGAGTCAACTCTCTCAAACCCTGCCACTGCTTTGCTTTATTAACTAAGTTTATGTAATATCTTAAATCCTTTGTTATCATTTCAACAATATTCATGGATCTTCACCAGTAGATTCCATCTCAGAACACCATTTTCTCTCTCATCCAAAAGACGTAATTCCTCATCTGTTAAAGTTTTATCATAATGTTGCAGCAATTCAGTCACATCTTCAGGCTCCAGTTCTAATTCTAGTTCTCTGGTTATTTCCACCACATCTGCAGTGGTTTCCTCTACTAAAGTCCTGAACCTCTCAACATCATTGAGGACTAGAATCAGCTTCTCGTTAATGTTGATATTATTATCTCCTCCCATGAATCACAAATGTCCTTAATGGCATCCATCTAGAATGGTGAATTCTTTTCAGAAGGTTTTCAATTTACTTTTCCCAAATCCATCAGAGGAATTACTATTTATGGCAGTTTTAGCCTTACAAAATGTGTTTCTTAAGTAATAAGACTTGAAAAATCAAAATTACTCCTTGATCCACTGGCTGCAGAAGGGATCTTGTGTTGTAGTCATGAAAAAAATACATTAATATTCTTGTACATCTCCATCAGAGCTCTTGGGTGACTAGGTACATTGTCAATAAGCAGCAATATATTGAAAGGATTTTTTTTTTCTGAGCAGTAGGTCTCAACAGTGAGCTTAAAATATTCAGTAAACCATGTTATAAACAGATGTGCTGTCATTCAGACTTTGTTGTTCTATTAACAGTATATAGGCAAAGTAGATTTAGCATAATTCTAAATGTGTAAATTCTTACCATTTACAAAATGGTAAATTAGCATTGACTTCAACTTAAAAGTCTCTAACTGCACTGGTCCCTAACAAGAGAGTCAGCTTGTCAAGCATTAAAGCTGGACACTGACTTCTCCTCTCTAACCAAGTCCTAGATGGCATCTTCTTTCAATAGAAGGCTATTTTGTCTACATTAAAAATCTGTTGTTTAGCCACCTTCACCAATGGTCTTAGCTAGATCTTTTAGATAACTTACTGCAGCTTCTACTTCAGCACTTGTTGTTTCACCTTGCACTTTTAAGTGATGAAGATGGCTTCTTTCCTTAAACCTCATGAATCAACCACTGCTAGCTTCAGACTTTTCTGTAACTTTCTTACCTTTCTCAGCCTTCAGAGAATTGGAGAGAGTTAGAGCCCTACTCTGGGTCAGGATTTAGCTTAGAATGTTGTACCTGGTTTGATCTTCTGTCTGCACCACTAAAACTTTCTCCCCATCAGCAATAAGGCTGTTCCACTTCCTTGTCACTCACATGTTCACTGGAACAGACTTTAAATTTCCTTTAAGAACTTTTCCTTTGCATTCACAACTTGGCTATTTGGCACAAGGGGCTTCACTTTTAGTCTATCTCAGTTTTTGAAAACCTAACTTCTTTACTAAGCTTAATCATTTCTAGCTTTTGATTTAAAGTGAGAGACATGTAACTTTTTCCTTTCACTTGAACACTTAAGAGGCCGTAGTAGGGTTATTAACTGGCCTAAATTTGATATTTTTGTATCTCAGGGAGGTGCGCGCGCACACATGCAAGAGAGAGAGAGAGAAACGGGAGAAAGTGAGAGAGTGCAAGAGAGAGAGAATGTCAGTAGGTGGAGCAGTCAGGACACATACAACATTTACATTTATTAAGATCACCATCTTATATGGGCATGATCCATGGTGCCTCAAAACAATTACAATAAGTAACAGCAAAGATAACAGATCACCATAATAGATACAGTAATAATGAAAAAGCTTGAAATACTGTGAGAGTTTCCAACTAAGAGAACATATGCTATTGGAAAAATGGTGCTAATAGATTTGCTTGAGGCAGGGTTGCCACAAACCTTCAATTTATAAAAAACACTATCTGAGCAATATCTGAGAAGTACAATAAAGTGAGGAGCAATAAAATGAGGTATGCCTGTTATTTCTTAACATTTAACATGTGTAAAACTGTGCTACCATTTTTATTAAGTTCCCATCTTCTCTTTACCTGTCACTAATGAATTGTTTCAGTGTTATGCTCTAACCTCATCTTTCCCATAAGCTCTATGGTTTTTATTGCCCATTTTGTACAGTGTAGTGATCTTTAGGAATACACAGGCCACATTATAACAGAAGTAATTGTAAAATCACATGACAGTATCCCCCAAATATACCATTAGACATAGAATTGAAAACTGGAGAAATCACTAATCCAAACTAATACGATTTCAATCTAATTTTATTGTTTAAAAATTTCAAACTAAAAGTTTAAAAGAAATTAATTTCCATTTGGGATATTATGGTAACAATTAGAAAATGCTTTCAGTTGTTAAACTTTTGTTTTCTACAGACTTTATGAATATTAGAAGATCTTTCCAAGAGAGAACAAACAGTACTAATTCCTTTTTTTTTTCCTTTTTGAGACACAGTCTCACTATGTAGCCCAGGCTGAAGTACAGGGGTGTGATCTCGGCTCCCTGCAACCTCTGTCTTCCGGGTTCAAGCAATTCTGTCACCTCTGAGTTCCTACAGCACTTATTGCTGAATTTACACAGTTGTAATCTGTATTATTTGCTCATTTCATTTTTGTCCCTTGAACATATAAGCTCCTCAACAAAAGAATCCTCCTAAAACTTCAGAATCTACACAGCTTAGCATAACACAGAGCACAGAGTAAGTGCTGAAAACGTTTTTGCTGCTGGGTGATAAATAGTACAGAATCAAATAACCTTCTGGCTTTCTTAGCTAGATCTCCACTATTTCTGATGCTTATCATTTCAATGACTATCAAGAAGCTTAAGCTTTATTTAACTTAACCATGCTGAAAACATATACAGATGCAAAGGAAATGAAATTCCCTAAAACTTGCTCTCTCTTACCACGAAAAAGGCTACACAAGAAATTATCATTGTTACACAACACATTTTTAGATTGTGGACCCCACTTCTACATTATAAAATGTAGGTAAGAAATTTTACTCACAGCAATTTTATCACAATGCCAAATTATCCCAGAATTATGGTTTCAAAGCTTTCTTTTGGTAGCAGAAAAATTTTTAAATTTCTTTAAAAAAAAATAAAACAAAACAAAAGGCTAAGTGGAATTCTACTACACAGAAAAAAGCAGAGCCATCCTGCTAAAGTGGAGGAAGGGGCTCGTAGTTCCGCCTGCCCCGTCCCCAGTCCCCACTGCAGTGACCCCTTAAGGCATCTCTGAGCACCATCAGCACTGAGAAACATTCAGAATAATCAGCAAACTGACATAAATAGAAAAAATACATTAATTTTTTTAAAATTTCAAATATCATTATAATGTAAAATTAAAACTTACCCATTTCTACTGAAAATTCTTAGCCAAGCTTTGAGGTTTGGTCCTAACAAACATAAGCAAGGTACAGTAGTAAAAGTAGACAAAATAACTGCAAATAAAAATGTTTCCAATGCCAACCTAGAAAAAAAAAGATGTTAATTTTTTAGGTGCTAAAGGTAAACATACACATAATCTTTATTACATAAGTAAAATATCTTCTTATGCTTTACCTTGAAATGTAACATGAGTGCCACCAAAATGATGACTATAAATAATTTTACTACCAACATGCAGCTTTAAAAAACAATCTAGCAAATGTTTGGCTTTAATCATAGATTTCAGAAGTGTTAAAGATCCTAGGATCCTTGCTGAGACTTCCATTGCAAAAACAAACAAACAAACAAAATCCATTTATGGATAAGTTAGCTTTCTCCTCAATAGTCTCTGGAACTTTCTCTACAACTAGTGGTTCAGTGTTAACATATATTGGAACCACCTGGAGAGCTGGATAAACTAAAGATCGAGGGGCTCTACCCCTAGAGTTTCTGACTGAAGCTTAAGTATTTGCATTTTGATAAAATGCTGATGCTGCTGGCTTGAAAACCAGATTTTGAGAACCACTGTGCCAGATACATTCATTCTACTTTAAAATGGATTAGACAGCAACCACCCTTTTCCATTACAAAGGTCTTGTTCTCTCCCAACTAGAAAACAATAACCTGTTAGTGTGTACAACTATGTATAAATATATATATAAAATGGTATACTTAGCAACATGTATATGTGTGTGTATATGTATATATCTCATCACTCATTTCACCATGATCATTAATCACTGCTAAACTGAAGCTTCTCAAACTATGATAAACATTATGTAAGAAACATTCATGAATTTGGTTTCTACTAATTTGAAATTAGTCAGTTCTGAAAAAGTGTTAAATTTTACCTTTAAACTATAAACAATGGCTTTTTAAGTATTTGAATACAGGGATCTATTGACTTTTATTAAGAAAAACTCCATTCAAGTACTTCAGAATCACATTTATAAGAACTTGATATGCTAATTATAACTAACTTACACATATGATCATAGTAAGTTCTCTCAGAGGTTCTAAGGGCCAAATATTATTGGTACAGTGTAGTTTCTCATCTACTCTCCCTTCTCCCAACATGCAATTGGATAATAGAAGGCTAGGTAATGAGAGTACTTAATAAATTAAATTATTCTGCTGTTTCTTAAAAGAATAACACTGCTAATGATGTTGGTGTCCTTACTTGATCCCTTAATGATACACATCATGGATTTTCTTTAGTTGCTAAGAATTAGCATACAGTTTGGTAAATGAATGTTTTAAAACATAAATTTAAGGTAAAAATTTCAAACTTACTCTATTAGTGGTGCTCCATATAGAACAAAAATTACATGAAAGGAGAAACAAGACATAACAAAGTAGATACAACACTTCAAAAATCTGGTTACCTAAAAGAGAAATGAATAACCTGAAGACTCAAGATAATGCCTAAAGGACAATAAATTATTCCATATTATCTACAAACACAACTTGTTCCCATAATGTGTAAAACAGAATGTTCTTGTGTATACTCAAGTCAGATCACATGTCCTGTACTCTGTCACATACACAGCCCTCAATACAGACTAAAAAAGCCTAAAAGGCAAATATCACCCCCTCCCCCCATATTCCACCCATCCAGTCTACATGAGTCGAAAAGAGATTGTTTCCATGGTAATGTATGGACCTGTCGTTAAATATTGATTGATATCACAGAGCTAGGATACAAAAAATACAGTATTATGCAATGATACAGGAAATATCTGCAGAAAATAACAATTTTTTCATTTTAAAACAAAATTCCTGGGAAAACTGCACTAAAAAAGCAAGACTAAATAATTCTCGAAATCACACTCATATTACATGACCCATATGAAAAAAGACCTGAACATCTACAAATAAATATGAGACCTTCTTGATTTGGAGCTTAAGAATATATGAACATAACACATACATTCAGCTTTTCCAATCATAGGCAGTAAATGACCTAACAGAGCTAACACAGAGTAGAAAATAATGTTAAGTGTGGACTTTATTAGTAATAGCCAAGTGAATATCTACTGCAGTGAATATTCTGGAAAATTAATTCTAATATCTGAAAACTGTTTAGTCAAGGAAGGCCATGTTGGAAACAAGCATTACCACAGGCGTATATTGCAATTTCTAAAAAACTCATTAAGTGGCTTTTAGAAATGCAAAAATAAATAAACTGCAATGTCTTACTGAATAAGGTTTAAAGATAAGACTGTCACATGTATTTATTTTCAATGGTGATATAAAGCAATGATAAATCAGGCTCACAATATTACAATACGCACTGAAGAAGTCATAATTCCACAATTAATGCAAGGCAAGGATCAATCAAACATTGTGGGCAGCCTTTCAGAAGTAACAGGCTACCAATTTTGGGGGGAAAAAATCAGGTTCCCTTTACTCACTATAAATAACCTAATGAAGATTTGATGAATACTTTATTCTTTCATTAAAAAAAACACTAGCTCCATCAAAAAATCAGTTATCTAGAAATAAGCCTTACCTTGTGTGATAATGAACTTCTTTTAGAGGATGCATTTGGTTTCACTACTAAATACAGTACCAGATTGACAGCAGTTACAAAACCAGAACAGATGCACAACCATGTCAAGTGTGTTTCCAATATTGAGAAGTTCTCTAAGCAGAGTGATGGAATGAAGACACTTAGGATAACTGAAAATATGCATAAAAGATGGGTATACAGTAGTCTCTTGATATCGGTATCTTTCATGGTGTTTTCCTGGGTGGCTAGCTAATGAAAAACAAGAAGAGCATATGCAATAGTGACTTTTTCCATTATCCTAAATGTTTTAACCCCTACAAATAAGTCATAAAGTCAATTTCCTATGGGCAATGTATTTGTTTCAAAACACCTGGGCCTTATAATAGCTCTCACTTAATTCACCTAATGCTTTTCAAAGGCAGATTACTGATAAGGAAACAGGACAAACAGGTGAGGAGGTCCAAGGTCCCAAGAGCTACAGCCCTCTCTCTGGTATAATGAAATACAGGGATGGAGAAGGAAACTGATGGCAAGAAGGGACAAAGGGAAAGTTTCCCATAGATTCTATCTTAAGCTGACTGAGGGAAGGCAATCATCAGGAATCCATCCTCACAACAGACAGCCCTTCATCCATTTTTCTGAGCCACCCTCGGAATCGCAGCTGCCAACAGCAGATGCTGAATCTAATACAGTGAGCAGGAACCAAACTCAAAAGTTTGCTGAACGAATGAAGGAACCAGAGTAGGTAAAGTGGGAAACTAACTCTCCTGGCAAACCAGCACCGTGTTAGGCCCTGGCGTGCCCCCAGGATGCCTACAGGGGTGCCACGGGCATGACCCGGCCCACCTCGCCAGGCACCGCAGCAGAGAGAATGTGCTTCCGAGCGGCCCCCAGAGGAGAGCCCTCACGGGTATCGCCGCACCTTCGCTGGCAGCCCCACCCCAACCTGGGTCGCTCGGGATTCTGCCCGAGCCTAGGCCGGCGCGAGCGTGGGCAGCGACGAACCAGCTGAGAGGCAGGATCAAAGAACATGGGAGTTGGAGACAAGGGAAAACCGGGTGACAGAGGCAGAAACTCGGATCCGAAAAGGGGTCTGTCCATCAGCGCACGCCGGAAGAGAGGCGCTCGAGCTGAGGACGAGCGCCGGCGGGCCGGGGCGCCAAGGCTCATGGCTGCTGCAACAGTTTGCGGGGGTGGCTTGCACCCCGGGAGGCGAGAACGCAGGGGTCGTACATTGGGGCTTACCTAACGCTCCCGCCCGCGGAAGGGAAGCGGGGAACTACTGCTTCCTACATCAGGTACGACGTGCTACCCTGGCCCACGCGCAAGCGCAGGGTTAAGGGGCGGAGACCCACGGCCGCACAGCCAGTCGCAGAAAGAGAGGGGCGGGCAAATGGGGCAGCCCCGCCTAGGCGCTCGCGTCCATTCCTCCCGCGGCTTTCCAAGTTTGGGCTAGACGGGAGCCGCATGCTTAGAAGCCGGAAGTGGGTTGACGTAGCCCGGAAGGGGAAGCTTTCCCGGTTTTAGTTTTGATGTTTTCAGGCTGCTGTTGTTGCGGGTGCGGTTGCAGCCAGGGGAACCGTCGTGGGGAAGGATGGTCTGCGAAAAATGTGAGTTAAGGGGCCTCTCCTGCGGAAGGAAGAGACTGGGAGAACCTAAATGAACTCTCCCGGGAACTTGGCGTTCTCTTTTGTTTTTTCTTTGCCCACATCTTTGATTCTAGTCGCTGTCCTTCTGCTCTACCCTTTGACCATTTTTGCACCTCCCCAAAGACCATATAGTCCTATTGTATATTTTGTATTCAGAATGGTCTTAGTTCTGCATCTCCTTGTCTATTTCCATTGCCTTCCCCCAGCCCCAGATCTCATCAGCTCCCCTCCCGTATAAAAATGTTCAATTAAACCCCAACGACACCGTTCCATCTTGCAATTCCTGACCTTTCCTTTTTATTCATATAACAAATATTGTACTCCTGCCAAATGCTAGACACTAGAACCAAAGACCAAGGACCTCGTCTTACTCATTCTCGTTAGTGATTATGCCAGATAATGGCTTAGAGTAAGCCCAGAAGATGTTTGAATTGAACATCAACGTAAGTGCAAGTTACTATTTCTCTAATTTAACATCTTTAATAAATTCTCATTGTGCAGAGAATAATGTGAGTATTCTATATTTGGAGGCTGGCGTTCAGGACCCTCCACAATAAGGCCCCAACTTATTTTTCCAGCTTCATTTTCACTGATCCTTACCCTCTTCACACTTTGACCAAACAGAACTACTCTTTGTGCCCATGTGTACTCGGAGCTTTCCATGCCTTTCCTCAGAATGTGTCCTTTATCTAGTCTGCCTTTATCATCTTTACTCCTTTTTGTTCACATTCCTATTGCCACATATTCAAATCCTCTCTCTTGCCTTCTCCCCAAACTTTCTTGGATTTCCTTAGCCAGTGTTATTTCTTCCTGCATGGAATTTCTCCTAGTAGTTTAGCTCTCAATTATTGTACCGTTTATTTTTTAGCTTATATTTTGGTTGAATGAGTTTTTTTGGTTGAATGATTCTCAGGTTCTCTCTGAGAATCTGAAGAAAGCTATAAGACACTTGCCAGGAAAAAAAAAGGGGGGGATATATAAAAGGTTTGTGTACAACTCTACCTTGTTCACGTATCTCTTAAGATCGACCTGTGGAACACAGATTAAAGATTGCTGTTAAAGAAATTAGTGTACTATAATCTCTTTAAAGTTTTGTCTGATTCATCACTTTATTTTTTTCAGCACTTTGTATAGTTTATACATCATAGATGGCTTAGTAAATACATATGGAACAAGTAGACTTACCAGATTTGTGTAAAGTATAAACAAACAGAGAAAGCTTATTATAAGCCGTCTTATTATCCTACGGATTTTACTGTGGGTCAGTCATTCATTGCCCACAGTCAATACAAGTCTCATTTCACTGACTGCTCTCCCAGCATTAACAGGCTCCTACAGTAATAGGACTGTAGATACCATTGTGAACCTTAGGCACAATGTAATGCCCTTATGAAATAGTACATTTTAATTTGTTTTTTACTATCTTGTTCTAACAGGTGAAAAGAAACTTGGTACTGTTATCACTCCAGATACATGGAAAGATGGTGCTAGGAATACCACAGGTATTTCTTCTTTTAGAAAATAAGAATTTAACCAGATACTCCTGTGAATATTTTAGCTTTTACATTATTTGTAAAATGAAATGTGTTCGAAGTATTTTATCTATTAAACATGGAAAAATATGGGTCCCCAAGTTATTTAATGTTTTCTACTTAGTTCTCAGTTACTTGTACAAGTTTCTAATATCAGGAGATAGCAAAATTATTAAATGACTGTCAAGTGGTGACGTTATCATAATATTTGATTTGATTCAGCTTATTTAGAGACTGCATTTAATTTCTCCACTCTTCTGAGGAGAAACTTTTTTAAATCTTCTGGTTTTTATATTCTTGAATAAATCCTTTAACCCATTTTACCTTCATTATCATTAATTATTTACAGTGAAGTATTTACCTTCATTATCATTAAATACATAAAGTATGTTTTCAAAGGTAAAGAAAAGAAACATTTTCATCATATTCAAGGTGTATGACACTGAAGTAGTGGGTTCTAGATTTTACACTATATAAAGTAAATATAGACCCATTCCTAAAGTACTACCTTGAGTCTGAGAAATAAAATGATTTTATTTTAGACAAATTTGTATTGTTTCTCTAATAAATGTTTTCTTTTAAGCAATGTCTTAATAACCTGACTGTTAAATGAAGATTTAAAAATTAGATATAGGCTACTAGTTTGGCAGAAAGTCAGAGAACGAACTTCTTAATGTAATATGTTAAATGTATAGAAATAACCCCCTAAAATAACTTTTATTTTTATACAGAAAGTGGTGGAAGAAAGCTGAATGAAAATAAAGCTTTGACTTCAAAAAAAGCAAGGTGGGTAAGAGGATCCATACACAAGTCATATAAATTTTTCACTCTTTTAATATTAAGCCTTCTGGAGTGAATTTGATGTGCATCATTCCATTTCCAATAAAACATAGAGTTACATGGTTCCTGGCACTCAGAACCAAGCTATCTGTTATAACCTGCTGGTTTTACCTTATTCCTCCTCACTGTATCTCACCCCTCTGACTTCATATTGAACCATACTCCTCCTCATTCATCATATGCCATCCTCATTAGTTCTGCCAAGCCCCTTCCCATCCAAAGAGATTTGTCCTTACTGCTGTCTCCTACAGGTCTTCATTGAGAGCTTACGTATCTGGCTCCTTCTTGGTGTTTGGGTCTCAGCTGAAGGGTCACTTCCCAGAGAAGTTTCCCTAATCAGCCTCTAAACTAATGTCTTCTTTCCTTTTCCTCATCTCTGCCTTCATATCCTGTTAGAATTGTCTCTATAATGCTACTATTTGAAAAGCTTGCTTGTTTTATTAGATTGTCTGTATCCTTATTGTTTACCTCTTCTCTCTAGAATGTCATCTGATGAGGGCAACGGCTTTGTCTATCATGTTGATCTTTGGTATTTAGAACAGTAATTGGTACATAGTAAGCACTCAGTATATATTTGCTGAATGAATGAATACCTGTTTTATGATGTCATCCTGAGGATTAGAAATAACAACAATAAAGCCTTAACTACATACAGTGCCAGGCACATAACAGGATCTTTAATGCAGAGTCACACTATATGTTGTCGACTTATTGACGTCTTTGAGAACCATTCGATTTTTATTGACTGAGCTAATATTTATATAGATTTTATGGTTTTTTGTACTTCCAGTTCCTTTATGCTCTCAAACTTACTCTGATACCGTTAAAAAGTAGCTGTTAGTCTTGGGTACTCTCTCACTTTGGAAAATGTACTACAGTATTGTTTTGAATCTATGGTACCGTTATTTATAAGATGCATTGTTACTTTAGGAAAAAACTCTGCCAGTTTTAAGATTTCCAAGGTTAAAATATGTATCTTTGAATAATAAAATATTTTTAAGAAAAAATAATCTCTAGAAATATATGTCCAAACAAATTGAACTTACTGAAAGGAAGAAGAGTACCTGTCTTCTCTTGTGGGGAGTAAAGTGATATTCTTTGTGGTCTGGAAAAATTAACCTTTGTAAATGGGTTGCTGTTGTGCTATACCCCAGGAGAAGACACCAGGTCTAGGACAGTGTTTACTATCTAGTATATGAGGATCATTACAAAAACTCATTTTGTGGTTAGGGAAGCATTCAAATCAGAGTATTATTGTCATTTTAGTGGGAACTATTTCTTTTTTTCATTCCAGTCACTATAAGATGGCATTTTTATATAGTGGAAGCCCTTTTATCCAAAAGGATTGAGTCAGTTAATTAAAAATGTCAGCTAATATAGGCAGTCATTAAAAGCTACACATACCTTATTTTATTTTAAATTAAAGCCCATGACTGTAGATGTATTAATTATTTGGTATTGAAACAAAGCCTTTTGAGCATAATTCTACTGATAAGTGCTCTACATGATTGTCGTCACAAAAATCACAAGAATATGTTCAGTATCTTCAAAGTGGAGCAAAAACTGACACTCGAAGTGTGGAGTTCCTTTCCTAGTGACTTTCCCCCAATTTTTTTCAACAGTTGTTTTACCCATACCTAATTCAATAGCAATTCTAATGATTCCTAGTCATCCTAAAGTAGTCACTTAGGTTTTATGGAATCAGTCACCCTTTTGCTCTCACATTTCATCAGTTTCCACAATATTTATGTCACACAAATAGAATGACAGATAGAATGGATATGAACAGGTTGGGAATAAATACTGTACAACTGACTCTTTATACATCTCACATGGATGCAGCAGAGTGGAGATGTACAGGCATAACAGACAGTAGCCATTTGGAACAGGCTATAGCCATCAGTTGTAGAGGTTGATGGAGGGATGGAGAGCATGGATTAATCCTGTGTGTTGAGTAAGTGGGGTTATTTAAGAGTGTTTCTAGTGTAATATACAATTCTCTGTTTCAAAAAAAATTTCTAGATTTGATCCATATGGAAAGAATAAATTCTCCACTTGTAGAATTTGTAAAAGTTCTGTGCACCAACCAGGTTCTCATTACTGCCAGGGCTGTGCCTACAAAAAAGGTAAGTTTCTTTTAATAGCATTTTTCTGTTCATAAAACCTACTTCATTTGCTGCTGATTTGGATAACAGAAAAGATGTAGCCTGCCATAAATTCTGTTAGCCAAACACTCCCTTTATCCTAAGGCAAAATAGAACCCAAAACCTGTTTCTAGTTAAAAGTATATATATATATTTTTCTTTCTGATGCTGTTAAATTATGTTTTAAGCTTCAGGATTGACAAACTAAACAGTTGGTATTATGATTTGATTGATTACATATCTTCTTTTGTTTCAGGCATCTGTGCGATGTGTGGAAAAAAGGTTTTGGATACCAAAAACTACAAGCAAACATCTGTCTAGATGTATTGATGGAATTTCTGGCTTTCTAAATGATTTTACTTTCTGCCTTGAATTTTTAAGGCATAGATGTCAACCTACAGAATAACATGTTTTAAGACAATTAAGCTTACACCAGAGAATT